>RJWM01003773.1:0-108857 GCA_004363535.1 Dasyprocta punctata
TGTGTCTGACCCTCTCCAGCCCTGCCATGATCTTCAGTTTCACTCAAGAACGTAGCACACTTTGTGACAACTAAGAAAAGCCGCCTCTGACTCATCCTCCTTGCTGAGTGATAGGGCTGACTCCTGTTTTCTTGTTCCCTTACACTCTACAATAACATGCAGCTCTTAGAAATAACACATTTAGCTGTTTTGACTCTGGAACTTACTAGAAAAAGTCTTTTTTAGGTACTTTATTTTCAAAACCTGGAGCAAACATGGCCTCAGAAACATTATAAGTAGCTATTATTATTCCTCCTAGACAGAAGTTGACCTTTTGAGAGGTTAAATAATGTTTCCTATTTGGTAAAACCCAGCACTGACAACTCTCATGTTTACATCTTTGACCACTATTGCAAGTTTTATCAAATTTATGTCTGATAATAAAATACCCAGGTGTCATGTAAATATTACAGAGTAGTTCCCATTTATCTACAGGTTTTCTTTCCATGGTTTCAATTATCTGAGGTCAATTGTGGTCTGAAAATATTAATACTGTATTTGACTTAAATGCTATGAGAGAGAGATACCAGCCATGTTCATATGAATTTTATTACAGCACAGCATATTGTTAGACTTGTTCTATTTTATTCTTAGTTGTTGTTAATCTCTTACTGTGTCTAATTTATAGATTAATGCTTATTGTAAGTACATATAACATAGTCTATCAAGAGTTTAGTACTCTGCAATTTTAGGAATGTTTTCCTTTTAGGAATGTATAGGGACTGTTGGACGTATCCTCTGATGATTTAGGGAGCTACTGCAGACACTCAGGTGTCTCCTCTGTCAACTCTGAGTCAATAGTTCTTTGGTGGGACCTGAGAATCTGGGTTTTTAACAAGTGCCTTAGGTGATTCCCCAGTCATACATTTACACTGTCTTATAGTAAGACACCAAACCTGGAGGCTACCTGGCAAGGACAAATCTCTATTTCTGTCCTCCTTTCTCTCTCCTTATAACTGAACTTAGATTGCACCTTTAAAATATGTGGTTAGCTAAATACAGGCCAGCCTTTATCTAGGAAAGAGTGTGGCTACTCTATTTCCAATCCAAGAAAATGGTAGGTCAAAAATGCTCTGTGAGTAGACATTTTGAGGAGCACATGAGACAACAAACAAACAAGTAAAACCCTAGATCATAATTGCCATTCAGAGTCATTAACACTGTACTTAAAGTTTCAGGATAATTTTAATTGTGGTTGCCAGGATTCGCATAATTAAGTTACCTGAGACAACAGATTGTGGATGAAGAAATGCTAGATGGAGACTCAGGTAATATGAATGTTCCTACTACCTACCCGTGGTCAGTCCTTGAGAAAACACTTCCCATTCCTGGGCCTCTGTTTCCCAGACTGTGAGATGGGAAGTAGTTGGACAGTCTTTCTAAGATCCCTGCTATCTCTCGTAACCATGAATTGAACAAACAAATGAACAAAACTGGGAGTTATAACTCAGTGTTAGAGCACTTGCCAAGCCTACCCAAGGCCCTGGCTTTGATCCCCAGCATGATAATCAATCAGTCAATCAATCAATCAGTCAGTCAATCAGGCAAGTAACAGAAAATAACACAGAACTCAGTAATATTATGTATAAAGTACAACTCACTGGTTCTTTGAGCTGCTCACTTAAGTACAGAGAAAAAAGTAATGCTAAGACTTTGATGTCAAGTTTCAAATATGACTGTTATAAATAGATAGAATTTCAGCTTAAATATATTAATGATTTTTTGCTATGCAAATTATAGTGGTTGCTTAGCAACAGAACAAATAAGTGTTTCTCCTCTAATTCTGTGTATGTTAGTTTAAAGAAGGCACACAATAAGTTAATTAGAGAGTGGTTGGGGATGATTTGTAAATGTCTTATTGATATGCTACTTGCTTTTACAGCACTCAAAGACTTTAAAATAAATGCAAGCCATTGCTGATATGGTTGATTTATTTGTTGTCTCTTTTCCCAAACAATATTTGGAATAAAGTGACATGGAAAGTTCTTGGTTGCAACTTCTAATTATAGTTATGCTTAGTTTGGAGAAAGAGAGATACAGTATATAAAAATCTAACCTGAAATTGAGGACTCGGAATTATTAGAAACCTCGTACATCAAAAGTAATATAGACCTTCTTTTTTTCTGGAAAGAGAAGTTGGACTCAGAAAGAGCAAAAGTCTTACCCAGGAACCCAGCATCTGTGCTTAGATGACCTTTATTTAAATCCAGCACTCTTGCTTTAGCTTGGGTTGGCATCACAAGATAGCATAGGGTGGATGGCTTGAACAACAGAAATCTATTCTCTCATAGTTCTGTAGGCTAGGAAGTCCAAGATCAAAGTGTCACGGTATTTTCTAGTGAGAGCTGTCTTCCTGACTTCTAGTTAAATACTGTATTCTCTTGTGTTCTCATATAGCAGAAAGTGGGGGTGGGGGGGTGTGACAGCAAGGGAGGGGAAACCCCTCTCTGATGCCTTGTCTTGTAAGAGCACCGTCTTGAGCCCACACTCATGGTATCTTCCAACCTTAATTGTCTCCAAAAATGTCCATCTGCAAATCCCATTACATCTGGTAGCTTAAGACTTCAATATGTAAATTTGAGAAGTCAAAAACATTCAACCCTTCAAAACTCCTGACTATCATTGTCCCCCTCATTCTGAGGCTTGCCACGGAGTCATTAAATAACCAGTTCTTTGTTGTCTCTTAGTTAGGATTTGTTTCTACTTCTGTCTGTTTTCCTACTGATCTGGACTTGATTTCTGAAAAAATCGTTCTTCTGTCCCCTCCTCCCACCATGTTTGAGCTCATCTGTATTACATCAGATTCATAAATCCTTTGGGGGCAGGAGGGTGCTAGAAGGAAAATTCTATAATATCTGAATAAATTTTGAGGTAAAAGAAAAAGATAAAGAGAACTTGGGGAGGTGCATCAACTAATTCATTAAAATAATTTAGTCTAACTTTGGTCTCTCAGACAGGTTCCTGTAGAACAGCAAAAAAAAAAAAAAAAAAAAAAAAAAAAAAAAAAAAAAAAAAAAAAAAAAAAAAAAAAAGGCCATTCTGCCACCAATGAGGTAGTGACCAGAGAATGCAGAAACTTCTAAACTATAATGGGGTCACATTCCATAATTCCATCCAAGTTGAAAGTATTTAAGTGAAAATGCATTGCATATACCTAATCTACCAAACATCCTAGTTTAACAACACAGACCACTAGGGTATCAGTTTGTTTCTTCTCCTGATCGTGGTGACTGAGAGCTTCAGCTTACTGCTACTTCTGAGCATCCCAAGAGAGTATCTCATGATGCATCACTAGCTCAAGAAAAGGCCCAAATTCAAAATATTGATGACATACACTTCATGTGTTTAGTTTTTGCAAAATTATAAAGTTCAAAAATCTTAAGTCTAACCATTGTACATCAGGCACTGTGTGTACACCATGCATACTCACAAGCACATTCATGGCATGGACTTCAAGAAGCTTATCCTCAAACACTCCAGAAAAATCTAAAAATTTCTCATCAAGGGGAGGGTAACTCCAGACATGCACTTTGGTAACTGGCTCAACAAAGTTGTCAGAGCCAAAGGGATAAGGATTATCCTTTACTGGGTCTGTACAGAAAATGCAATGTGGATGAAACTTCAGGAAAAACACTCTGTTGGTTAGCTATATACCTGTCAACACTTAAAAATCTGCAGACAGTATAGATGAATAAGAAATAACAGCTAAGTGTCAAATAACTGTAAAACTGCAAAAGTAAAAGTAATTAGCCTACTTAGATTATTTCATTGCATAATTTAAATTTTGGCATAGGTTTATACCAGTTCAAACCACTACCCTCATTTTGATTACTCAAAACTTTAAAGAAAGAAACAGATGTTTTGTTTTGTTTTGTTTTGTTTTGGCTAAGTTGCAAAGTTGCCAGGCTAGGCTCAAATTTGTGATCCTCAAGCCTCAGTTTTGTAGTGTTGGAAATGGGGATCTTAACATTTTGTAATATCTAGCAGATAAAGAAGAAAAGTTAAAGGGAAATGAAAATAGTATGGATTTTTATTTGCACTTAGAGGAAAAAAAATTCTGGAAGGAATGTATTTAGCTGCAAGTAACAGATCATCCAACTAATAGTAACTTAAACCACATAGGCATTCATTATTAACTTTATTGATTTTGGGGGGAGGTACCAGGTATCGAACTCATGGCCTCGCACTTGCCAGACAGGCACTGGGCTGCTGAGTTACATCCCTGGCTATTGTTAACTTTAGAGTAAGTCTGGATGCATGCAGCTGTGATATTGGCTCAGAATATAAATGACGTCAGGGTCTTTACCTTCACGGTCCCTGGTAGTGTCACCTTCTGAGGCCTCATAACTTCATGTAAGTGGTCTAAAAGCAGAAGACATAGAAGGCCAGAGTGACAGTCTCCTTTGCATCTTTCTCCTGTTGTCAAGAGAGGAAAAGACCCTTTCCCAGAAGTCCTCAGGGAGTGTTGCATTACATATCATTGGCCACCACAAAACCAACCATGTTAACAGAAGAGGAGGCTTAGAAAGCCTCTATGGTGGAAACCACAATGACAAAGTGGGTTGGACATACTGGGACTAACGGCTGGCAGTGACTGCATATGCTGGTCCCACTAACACAAAGCCTGCCTCCTGTTTATTCTACACTCAGATTCCTGCACTCTATTTCCTATGGCGTAGGACTAAGGGCTTTCTCTTGAGAAAGTATGGGGTGACTCAGTGCAGGAGAGTTGCACCCTTTGAGAGAAAGGCAAATTGCAAATGAAGAACACATTCTCCAGTACCCTTGCCTTTGGAAAAGACAACACCAATGTTCATTTCATACTATTTCCCACCAACCTTCAATGTGACTGAGGCCCAGTTGGCCACAGGGAAACTTGTCAATCCTCTGAACTGGTGTTCTTGCCTTCTCCATTGCTTCTTCATCTCAAATCAGTATTTCCTGGAATCATCTTCCAAATAGACTACTTATAGTTAAATCTTCTCTTAGGGTCAATTCCTGGGAAAATTCAACCTGACATATCAGCTACATGAACCTCTTTAACTTCTGTTTTCAATCTATGGAAGGGAGAAGATAATGTTACCCAGGTGAACCATGACAAAACAGTTGTGAATGCATGTTGCAAGTTGCAAAGCACGGAATGCATGTAGAAGTAACGTGGGCTGAAAAACACAAAGTACTTTTTCCTCCAAGCCATCAAGCTTAGATCCACTGATGTCATTTCACCCAGACTTGCCAAGGACTGGGTCTTTGGCCAAAGGCTCCTTCCTTTGACAGGTAAAGGAAGTGTAATTTCTAAAGTGGTACTTTCCTTCCATCTCAGCTAAGAGCCTTGCTTTTATGACTGTTACTGCACTAGGATTCCAATTAGCTTTCATTTTTTAGAGATGGGGGTGGTGACAAAATGGCCTGCACCATTGCATTATAGTTTCCAAGAGTCTGTATACTGACAAAGATAAACAGTTAATTTTCTCTCACAGGTACTCAACTGGGCATCTCTTGGGACCAAGATACCAAGTACCACTGGATTCATTTTCTCCATAGGGAAAATACACACCTCAATGTATGGAATACAATCACCTTAATGAAGCCAAGCTTTTAAAAATAAAAAGCCAAGTCATCTATTTTCAGACAGTTGAAACTCTCATCTAACATGGCTTTAACGTTTCATCTTTGTTGTTTTTTTTTTTCCTGTCCCCCAAACTAGGAAACTATTGTCTCTCCTCTTCTAACTCCTGTCCCTTCCTTGGTGCTTTTTTCTTCTGGCCTCTTGATAGGTCTGTGCCATCTTTGGACTGGCTGGCATCTATTTTGCCTTCTTTCGATAACAGACCCCGTGTTAGGTATCTCCTACCTGCACCTGCCACTCTGAATCCATTCTTTGCCATCCTTTGCTCTGCTTGGTGCCCTTGGAGGCTGAACCTACAGACTACATCATCAGCTGCCCTTGCCCTCTGGGTTTCTATTGGAAAGTACCAGAAGGGTTTGGGAGGGTCTGAAAGATAGGTTTACATATTTAAGCTCCTGGTTCCCTCCTGCCCAGTTTCTCTTTCATAGTGGCCTCTCCCCTAGCGCCTGTGCAGACATCCTCTTCGACATCTCTCAGGTTCTGATAACCTCTGGTCCTATTTCTTCAGGCCACAAGGTGGTAATGGATCCCATTGCTGCCATCCTATGGGTGCTTTACTATTCCTGTTGGTTCCCTTAGCTTGCATCTCTGTAAACAGTGCTGCTTCAAGGATGATGCCTTCTGCCCCCTGCTGGCTGAGATGGCACCTCAATTTCCACTTGAGGAACTACCCTTCTTTTCACCTGCTAGAAAAGCAGGACATTAGTCGAAGGGCTCTGCCTTTCTTTAGCCAAACAGAGAATGACGAGGGGAGAAACACACAGCTCAAGCAAGTTGAGTGAGATGTGGTTTCTCTGAAACTATAACCAAACCTAAAGAAGTCATGTTTTCAAACCCCACTAAAGTTCATTCCTCTGATAGCAAAACCAGAGATACTGACGAGCTGCTCTTCTTGCTTAGGCTTCCAAAGCAAACATGTCAGTGACTCTCCAGGCTGATCCCACGGTGTTCCCCTCCAAGCTCTGGACTCTGCTCCTTTCTGTTTTCTGCAGCAAACAGGCATAGTTTTCTTTTTCCTTCCCACATAGGTGTATGTTTCTATGTCTCACTTGATGTGTCTCCCAAGCAGCACCTCCAGGAATTGTACTCTTCATGCACCCATGTGGCCTTGCCCGTGACCAGCTGAGGAAAGATTTACCTTCTTTGAGGATCCCCAAATTGTTGGAGTAACCCACACCCATACCATAGTTACGCCACCTGACCCTTATCATGGAGGCATGAGATGCTATAACTTTTATTTGTCCCTCTTTACTTAAGCATTGCCCCTTTCCTCTCTTCTGGGTCTTGGGAGAGGTGATTTTGGTTTTACTCATTTTTTTGTTTGCATTTGTGTTTTTTGGATAGCGCGAAGATGAAGACCCTGCTTCTGTTTCCACCTCTGACACTGGTTGGCACATATTTAATTACGGTAGTCCAATGCTGTTTTGGGAGCACCTTTCTTTCTCTTTCTATTTCCTTCTCAAAAGATGATGATCATAGTTAAAAGAGTTTTAGGCCTAGAATGACATCTAGGGATCACTTCTTCCTTCCTTTTTCTTGTGGGTTGAGTCGTGTCTCCCAAATCCAAAAAGATATACACAAATCCTAGTATCTGGTGCCCTTAAATATATGACATGGAAGTAAGATCCTTTGTAAGTATAATTAAGAGTCTTGAGGTGAGATCATCCTAGGTTTAGGGTGGGTCCTAAATTCAATTATTTGTGTTCATGTAAAAGACAGAGATTAGGAGGTCATGCGAAAAGGTTGCAGTGATGCTAATGGAAACCAAGCAACACCAGGAACTGCTAGAAGTTGGAAGGGACATGGCACCACTGCCAGCACCTTGGTCTAGGATTTTTGATCTCCATGACAAAAAAAAAAATTTAAACTCACTTTAGTAGTAATTTATCACACAGACCTAAGGAACTCACATACCATCCCATTTACTAAGGCTTGAAGAGGAACACTCTTTGTCTAAATTCTCTTAGGGATTAGAGTTGATCGATGAAGGAATACAATCCAATTCTCCTGACTCCCAAGATTAATTTTTTTTTGTTCTGCCTCCTGTAAAGCTTTTGTTTATCAGTCAAAAAGAGGGTATATGCCCATCACAGTCTCCCAGTCCTGCTCTGGAGTGCAATACAGCAGGCCCCATGGGTTGCTGGTGACACATTCAATCCATTAGTCAATCTAGAACATCAGTCTCTTCAATGCACTTCCCTGTGCCAGGGTACAGGACAAGCGTGGTATGTGTCCCATACTTGAGAAAGTGAGGTCTACTCAAGTTGGGACAGAGTCAAGGAGTTTGGAGTGTGTCTTGGAGCTATAATCCAGCAAGAGTTGTTCACATCAAATTTATGAAAATTTCTCAGTATGAGATTGTGACTTATGAGGAGGAGCAAGAGAAAGAGTGAGAGCTAGAACAAGAGAGAGAGAGAGAGAGAGAGAGAGAGAGAGAGAGAGAGAGAGAGAGAATGCATAATGTCCATGCTGATGTGATTCTGTTTGTTATTTCACTCTGTATTTCCCAGAGTAAGTATGGCAGGGACATATACATCCATCCTCTTTTCAGTTGGTCTGGATGTTTTCCCTGATTAATTAATTAATCTGCCTGAGTAAGATTCTGAGAACTAGTCTTCTTACAGCCTAGTCCCTAAATACAAAACAACTATATCTTTCAATACTAAATCAAAGAAATTATTATTATTATAAAACCTGGCTTTGTTGGAACATACTAGCAGACATTCTTCCCAAGGCAGTACTGAGCTTCATAAAAGATTGTCAAGCATAAATTGGCCTAAATGCCATTTTTATGCCCCCATTCCCTAGTTAAGATAAATGTTGTTAAATAAACCCATCCTAGTCTGAATTTAAATTAACCAGTTAGGTATCCTTTTACACATCATGAACCTTCTCAGATAGTGTCTTAGACTATGCTTCGCTAAGATTAATTAGTTTATGGTTTTTGGAGGCTAGAAGGTCCAAGAGCATGACGTTGGCATCTGGTAAGAACCTTGTGGCTGCATCATAACATGGTGGAGGCCATCACAAGGTGAGGCAGAACCAGTACCATGACAAAGCCACTCCCCTGATAATCCCTCATACATTAACACACAAATGGAATTGAAGAGGCAGAGTTCTCATCATTCAATCACTTTTCAAAGGTTCCACCTCCAAACACAATTAGCATATGAACCTTGGGATTAATTTTTCACTTGATCTTGGCCAAAAAACTAAGAAGTGATGAAAGGATTAATTTTTCAGCACATGAAATTTGGGGAACACATTTAAATGTAGTAGGTAGGGAACAAGATCCCCTCATCAGACAATAACTATTTGAATGGCTATCCTCACCTCTTTACATTCTGGGTTGGATCACCTCTATTAACAACTCTCTGGTCCTCTTCCCCTCTTTCACACCTGGTCATGAGCCCCTTGAGGAAAGATCCCATGTCCAGTTAGTTCGTCTTTGTTTTTCCCACAGAGCCTGGCTCAGGGTAGAGTGTGAGGAAGGTAATTGAGAACAAATGCTTATACTTAAATCCCTGTTCCAGTATCTGACTCAGTCGTATCCTCTTTCTAAAAGAGTGTGTATGACATTATTTCTTTTTACAAAAACAGTTAAAAGACAACTGACAGGTTGAATTAGATAGCTACAACATACAAAGCAAATGATGGGTAAGTATTGAGAGTATAAAAAGAGATTTTCTAAATTAGTAAGACAGAAACCAGACCCAGTAGAAAAGCTAGCAAAGAATATGAAAAGGTAAATCACAAAAACAAAGTAACATTCAACTACACTAGCAACCAGAAGAGTGGAATCAAAACAACACTGAGATGGCTCTGCATGTCTATTAGCCTGTCCAGCCTTTTAGACATCAAGTAATATCAAGTACTGGCAAACTGTGGGACACAGAAAGTCTCATATAGTTGATGGGACTAAAACTGAATAGAGACATTTTAGTGAACAGTTTAATTTATTCAGATCTTGAGATCACATTCATCTACCCCAGCTTAGGATGGATTTGAAAATCCATCCTAAATAAACATACTTGCCTGTGTCCAGAAAGACATATATCAAGATGTTCAATTCATCACTGTTTGTAAAAATCAAATTGGGATGGGGGAGGATTTGAAAACAAGTATATAAATGTCCATCAATAAAGAAAGGGCAAAGTGTGCTATAAGAAGCACATGTATTTGAATTATTGGTCAGCAATAAAGAAGGATGAACTGTTTTTCTACATAGGAGTAAGTATAATTTTCCCAGGAACTTTTCATCATTTACAGAAAAGCACTCACGAATTAATGCTATCTCTACTTTTTTGATAGATCTATACATATTTATGTGATATGAAGAAACTGTTATCAGACCTTGGGATGCTGGAATCTTCTTCTAGACATGCTTTCTAGGTTCTTTCTGTCCTGAGCAAAGAACTGGTCAAGACAAGGGCAAAGGGCAGCAAGGTTTTACATTTGTTAAAGATGGGAAAAGAGACAAGCTTTGCAGTGAGTTTGAACCAAGGAAAAGATATGAGACATACAGGGGGAGAACAATCCATTGACTAAGAGAGAATACAGTGGCAAAACACTCCATGTCCACTGTTGATTTTGTATCACCCACACCTCCAGATGAGGTCAGGTCTAGGCCATCCTATAGAAATCTGCTTGAGTTCTCTCAAGAAGTACACATACAAGGCTTTGGGAACTGTTCTGTGAATGTGTCCTAAGATTTTGTAATTAACAGGTCATACCTACTGCTCCAGCCAGTCTTGCCATACCCTAGTCTCCTGTCTCAAAGTAAATTGGAAGGAAACACAACAAACTGACTGCAGTGAAAAGGAAGAGAGTAGAATATTTTCTGAAGAGGATGTGCAGTCAAAGAGGACTATGGCAGAGTCTAGTTGTCTGGTCCTTGTACTTGTCCTTCTTCATTTTGGTAATCCAGTGTGTTAGTTAACTTTCCATTACTGTGGCAAAATGCCTGAAATAATCATTTATAAAAGAGGCAAATTGTATTTTGGCTCACAGTTTTGGAGGTTACTTCTTTGTATTGGATCCTACCTCCTAAAGTTTGTGTCACTTCCAAAAACACTTCAAGCTGACAACTGCACTTTCAGTACATGGGCCTTTGGGGTCACTCAAGATCTGAACTGTAACACCCACTTAGATACCATTTACCAGCTTCCCTTAAAGTTAAGTGTGGTCATGTGGCTCACTTCTGACTAGTAGAAACTGTACAAAGGATGAGTGCCAGGTCCAGGCCTAGCTCATCGTAACCTTGCAAATGTAACCCTCTATGCTTTTTCCACCCTCTGGGACCTGGAAATCTATATGGTGAATATGGAAAAACCACAGATGGGAAGAGCTGTAGTCTTGGTCTTGTGCTTGAGAGGGAGCTGCCTGTGGATCAAGAAGTGGATTAGCATTTAAAAGAATAAGAAATAGACTTTTATTCTGTTAAATCACAGGGATTTTGGTGTTTATCTGGCTAGGAGCTAGCTTTACCCAAATAAACACTGGGATTTTAGTGTTAATTGAAGTGCTTTTCCTTTTTAAATAAGATTAATGCAGCTAGGTATTACTTGTGCAAATAAAGATAAGTTTTCAAAGAAAGTGTAAGTCCAAAAATTTACCTTAAAAGGACAGCAATGTGCCCAGAATTTTATGTGTCATAGTGGACACTTTCTTGGGTCTCTGAAGCTCTGTGTGTGTGAGTCCTGCCATGTATCACCCAGAAAAATCCTAGAGAAGAGCATGTGAATAGAGTCCTGAGATCTCAATTATAGTCCTTACTGTGGATTCTACCACTTGTGGAATCTCAAGTCAATCCCCTTGCTTGTCTGGGGCTCAGTTTCCCCACCCGTAGAAAAAGCAAACTGTTAGGTTAGTTTCCCCAGGAAGTAGGCCCAAAGTTCTGATGTTTGTGGGAAAATGGCATTGACCTGTGAGGGGAGGGGGATTGGGACCAAGGGACAAGTTGAACTGTGATGCATGTAAAATGAAAACCTTAGCTGTTTCCATATAAAGCTAAGATTAACTTTTAGAATTGTTCCAAACTGGGGCAAACAGGCCACGTCTTTGTAACTCCCTCTTAGGGGATCAACTTTGGGATACAGGCTTTCCTGGAAAGGGGTTTGACCTTGACAGCAAAAAGCCAACACTCCCAGGAGCAGAGGAAAGAGTACATTAGTTCCAGGGGGACCTGGACAGGGGACCCCAGCATCCTCCACATACACCCATGTCTGCATCCCATCACTGAGAAAGGAACTAACCAGGACCTGGAATCTGATAGAGCTTTGTCAACACCCAATATGAAATGATTTAAATATGTATCAGAGGCTCTCCAAAAACAAATAGAAATATTTGTACCCAATAAAATGTGCATCATTTTAATAATGACAAGTTTTTGTCAAAACTAAAAACATTTCAGAAGTTTAAATTTTTAAAAGAAAAATCTACATAAATGAAACATTTTGTTAACATTCTTCTATATGATTTCTCTCCAGCCTTTTTCTCTCTCTCCTCTCTCCCCACTTAGGTTCATATGCATTACTGAACTCAATTGCCTAATATTCATGCAGGGCTTTTGTATCAGTGTTACAAAGGAGATTGTCCTGTAATTTTCCTTTCTTGTACTCTTTCATATCTTCAAAGATACGAAAAAAATACCAAAAGTAAATACAAATAAATGAAAGTCAGCTGGATGTTACTGCTGTCTTGCCTTCTGAAGTATTGTGGTTAGCAGAATCACAAGGCAAATCGAACCCTTAAACACTAAGTCCAGAGAAGTCCCTAGGCAGAGGTGGGCTCAAATCAGCTTGATATGGCAATTTCTCTGTGTTCCACTTTGCAGCGCTGAATGGAGGGATGATGCCAAATTCCTAGTGTACCTTGGATGATCTGAAATGAGCAGAGACCTGGCATATGTCAGAAAGGTGATGTGCAGGGTCACTTCAGGGTGGGGTTGAGGGAAATAGTCTTTGGATGATCCCCCATGCTGTGACTGCCATCTCTATGATGATATTAAGTCCCAGAAGTAAAATCAATGTTGTCTGAACTGAAAATTGAGTCTGTGATATAACTTTGGGGCTGTGAATACTTTTTCCACCAAGTCACAGATACTCCAAAAACAATGCCAGAAGGAAGTCTATCTATATCTTCATGATGCTGTATTTATAGACTTGCAATGTTTAGAGATTGTCAACTTTGATTTAAGAATTCTTATTTTCTGCTTATGGAACTTGGCAAGCTACAGTGGGTGTTACTTTGACTAGACCGTGGGGACATAAGTAGCCTTTCTTTGTTTCTAGAGGTGATTTTCTCCCAAAAGGAACTAGCAATTTCCAGGGAAGTTGGATATGATCCTTTGGGATATGAAATAAAAATTCTAAAATTTCTTATTTTCTTGTGCTTTATTGTAAATATTTTGTACATATTTATGTTGTATACATTATCATATCACATCATTTATAAAATCTCCTGTATTTTAGATGCCTCATCGAAATATTTTTTACTAATGGTAAATACTGTACACAACCCCTGGCCAAGAAATGAAGAAATTTTAGGGAATTACTGACTCCCTCTTCATGGGTGAACACTAAGGATGCCCTTTTCCCAGAACGTTGCCTAAGTATGCATCATTCAGAAAGTTCTAAGGGGTTTGGAAAACCCCGGAAGGTCACCTGTGGATCCCAGGGAAAGAGTTCATGTTTTCATGTGTCCTCAATTTCAGACTATTCTAGCTTATCTTTAGGCCATTTCAGCATCTGATCCCCCAACAGAGTCCTTGGCAGTGATGCTGATAGCCATCACTATAGGACATCCCAGTGTCCCTTCTAGTTGGAGACTTCCTGAACCCAAAACAATGGACCCAAAACCTTGAGCTATCTCCTTTGTCATCCATCTCAACAACAAAGCCCCAATAAATCCAACCCTTTCCTTTCATCCCTCTTTGTTCATATTTGTACACACACACATGCAGATTTATTAGGCATTTTTCATTATAAAGCATAATCTTGCAGAAAATTGGAAAGTTACAAATATATAAAAAAAAGACCATTAAATTACTCATAATCTCATCTTCCAGAGATAACAACTATTCTCATTTTGACACTTGACCTTGAAATCCGCCTTTTTATACAGATTTCTACTTAATAAAAGATTATTTTTAATGATGAGTAAAGGAAAGCTGACCTTCTAGGTTTACTCTAAATATTCATGTCTGTATTTTTTAAAAAATATTAATTCCAAACCTTATAAAGTTTCTTTAAAAGGTTCTCATGAACAAGAATGCAATAATTGAACCTTGCTATACCCAGCCAAAAATAAACAAATACATAATTACTAAAGTTCCCAGAATCTTGAACTTAAAGGCAGAAGGTGGGACCTTTTCCTACTCTTATGCATTTGATTCATCCTCCAGTTTTCTCTGTTCCCTCTGTCCCTTCTCTCTTTTCCTTGCCAGGTCTCTCATTCCTTCTTCATTCATTCACTCTTCCTACACATGTTTCTGGAGTCTGCTGCATACCAGTCACGGAGACTGGCATAAGGAAAAGGGGAAAGAGAATAAAGTCAGTTCTGGTCCTGTGCTATCCATTCTTCTATCTTTTCTCTCCAAAGATACTCTCTGTCATTTACTTCCCATCTGCAGACATTTGTATTTTTTTCTTTGGTAACTTGCGCTTACAGAAATATCCACATACTCATGTGGCTTCTCTAACAGTCAGTGTTCCATAAACTGTCAGACCCATGAAAGAAGCCTTTCTCTGCTGGATTTATAGATTGTCAAAGGCATTTCATAAAACATGATTAATGATAATTAACATTTTAACTTCAGGCCGTTTAATGGCACCTGACAAAGGGGTCAAGTGAAACTCATGGGTGTCATATGTCAAATGTCACAGTTATGAGATGGGGCTGAAGAATAGCTAAGGATTAGATGAAGAGGGTGTGGGAGGAGCAGCATATGGAGCTTCTACACCCATTCATAGGGTCTGCTTCCCCTGCCCACAGGCACAGGGGTACAACTTGATCCTAAATTAGAAGTATGTGAGCTTCTGTTTTAAGGCATGTTTGAGACTTGACTTTTGTAAACACTTTGGCAGCACCCCAACCTCATGTTCATGCATTCCATACTCAGCATGCTGAACTCTTACGCAAGGCCATGGAATACCCAGTGTTAAGGTACTTGATTTCTGGATCTTCTCAACCATGCTCACTCTGCAACTTGGTCTTCACCCTTTGGTAGCTCTTGATGCCCATCCACCTTCATGGCTTCATCTCACTTTTTCCCCCATTCAGGCTCCATCTCTGCCTCCCTCCTACTTATTTTTCCCCACTCCTTTTACTCTCTGAGCACTTATGGATCACCCTTTGACAGTGCTCTACTCACCTGCTAGACCCCCTTCCTGAGGGCAGTCTCACACACTGCTCTGCCCTACGCTCATAGATGGAGTCTAAACACTAACCACTGCCAACAAAAAGGCTCATGAGCATGAAGTGAAAATGAGTATGCTTCAGAAATGGAACATTAGAGTCTTCCTGGGAGGTAATGACAAGATGGCAGACACCATAGATTAGATCTGGATCCAGGAGGAATGAGAGGTTATAATGAGACAGGATCACACTCCTGCTGAGGGAGAAAATCAGCTCTCAAGAAGGAGAAAAGTGTTGTGGAAGAAACAATACTTCAAAGCGTGTCCCCACATGCCTAGATCCCAGTATTTGGGGATTAAGTAGCCCTTTGCTGAAAGAGTTGAGACCTCACTGTGAGGTGACACATAAGATGCTCAAGACTAAGGTTATGTCAGGAGCAGAGCAAGGACGTGAATGACGAGCTAAGGATACTTGTTGCTTCTCCTGGAGTGCCCAACCTTAGTTGAAGACCTTAATGATAGTAACCAACACTTTCTAGGCTTCTTGTTCCATCTGCAAACTTGAACTATATTTTAGCAAAGATCAACTGATTTCATCTTCATCATTACCCCAGGAGCTAAATTCAAGCTTCATCCCATCTTACTTATGAAGAATCTGAGGTTCACAGAAATTAAGGAACTGCTTACTGTCATCCAGGACTGCATGACCATGAAACCAGTTTTGCTAGATTTCTATGCCCACATTCTTACACACCACCAAAGCTCCTGGCCATTGGAATGTGCTATGGTGGCTAGACAGTAAGGAAATGGTGGACATAAACAGTGGGATGCTATACAGCATTTCCTTATATTCCAAAAACATTTATTTAAATATACAAAGGTGAATCTTTTTAAAGAAAAATATGAAGTAACACATAGTTCATGTTTGCATATGGCCTAAATCTTGAAGGTGAAATGGAAAATAGCAGAATCTGGTAAGCTCTGAATTGCGCCTAGCAGGCCACAGTAAATGACACTAGTGGGTGTGTTTGAGGAGTAAAAGAAAATAATGAGGAGTTTTCCAATGCACTAAAGGAAAAAAAAAATCCCACCATTAGGCCAACTACCAATTCCCGCGTGCTGCAGTGATTCTGACCTTGCATTGCGTGACAATGTCAAGAGCTGTTGTCACCAGCCTATAGGCCTCCGGTTTGGTACTTAGAGATTCTCTTTATGCACTTAAAAGACATCATTAGTACCGAGTGGCTATTAAAGCAGTCTTGCTGTTCAGAATGCTTTTCTGAAGCAAAAGAAAAGGAAACGTGTAGAGGGTTGAAGTCATTAGCAGCGACCACAGAAGGACTGACCGTGGGCAACTGTGCCATTAATCTTGATGAGGGGAAGTGTTAGCAATTCATAAAATCTACTTGGCGAGGTTTCTCCCTAAATGGACACCCAAGCAAATGACCCCATGTCTTTGCTCTAAGAAAGGGGGACGCATGAGCTGGGGCAAAGTCTTGGCATAATGAGCAGCAGGAACACAGCAATGATTCCAGGCCGGTGGGAGAAGTGTGTGGGGTATAAGAATAGAAGAGTAGGCACAGATGACATTCTATAGAATGCTTCCTGTGGGCCAGGCCCAATCCTAACGCCTTTCATATTAACTATATATTCCTCATAACAGTTCTGGGAGGTAGGTAATTTTAGTAGCCTCATTTTAGAGGCTACTAAATCCCTTGCTAGTGAATCCCACAGAAATAGGATTCAATTCCAGGTAGTCTGATTTCAAAGGCTGTCCTGGGGATAGAACCCAGGGCCTCCCTTATAATACAGCAGTACTGTACAACTGAGTTGCACCTCTAGATTCCTCCACCTTTTTTCATGGGCTTTGGTGTCACACAGACTTGAATTTGTACCCAGTTCTCTTACTTCCTGTTGTATCTTGTATCTTATGTAATGTTCAGTTTCCTCATCTATAGAGTGGGGGATTGTTAAGAAATTATGTGAAGTTCCTGGCACTTGGTGTATCCATGCACCTCACTTGCATCTTCTTCTACACCAAGAGGATGGGTGCCATCTTGCCAGATCTGGACACTGATGGGGGAACATGGATATGGCAGGATTTATACATCAACCAGAATATTTAGGGCTAGGGCTACCCAGACCAGTAGCCTGAGGGTGGAGTTAACACCTTCTTCCTGGTCATCTTTTCCTGACTGTCCTCTTCCATTTGGGGCTCTGGGTTAGAGTCTATTACGAACTCAATAATTGTGAATGCTTAAAATTTATCCAGTGAAGCCGTAACCACACTATGACTGTATTTGGAGGATGTGGTGTCTGAATAGAGGATGAATGAGGTCATAAGGATGTGGTAGATCTGATAGGGCTGTGCCTTTATAAGAGCAAGGAAAGGTAGAGCTCTCCTTTATCTACACGTGAACATAGAAGAAGTTGGTCATTTGCAAGCCAGGAGGAGGACCAAACTGATCTTGCACATCCAAGGCTCAAGAACTGTCAGAAGGTAAGCTTCTGCTATTTAGCCACCCATGGACGGGGAGCATTGTGTTATAGAAGCCTGTGCTGACCAATCAGAGTCTTGCATTGGCACATTGAATGAGACAGTAAGTCTAGAAGTGCATTCAAAACTGTGCCTTCACCAGAGATGCAATTGTGGTAAAGATGGCTACAAATTCTTGCTATTCTTCTCATGGTCAGTAGAGTCAAATTCCCTTCTCTTAAATAGAAACAGGCTTTAAACTTCCTAGACCAATAGAATCCAATAGAAATGCTGTTCTGGGATTTGTGAGAAAAGGTTCTAAGAGCTCTTGCAACTCCTATTTGGGGTCCTTGGAGCACTTGCTTTTGAATGTAAGGGGTGTCAAGCAGCCCATAGAAGACCCTGCCAGTGCTGAAACCTGATCCTCTTTGGAAATGGATCCTTTAGTTCCAGTAGAGCTGCCTCTTCTTATAGCACATGGGCTAGAAATTGCAGATTTATGAGAAAAATCAGTAATTTCTATGGTTTTTTAATCCATTAATTTGGAGTGTGATTTTTATTTACTGTAATGCATAACTGAATACCAAGAATTCTTTCCAAAGGACATCCATCCTCCATAATGCATGAGCTTCTCCAGTGTGACTTGGTTGGTATGTGTGCCTAGGACATCTTGTGTGAAGGAATCTCTCCACTATGACTCCAGTCTATGTGCAGAAGACTGGGATATAGGATGGGAAGGGCCAAGGAGGAGCTCTCTTGACTATATGCTGGCCTTGGACAACCAGAATTAAGTTCGTCTTTGAGCTCTTTCACAAACTATGTGGTAAAATGTAAATATTAGGTCTCATTTTAACATGGGGGAAACATGAAATGTATAGAGTTAGAGAAAAGTCATAGGCTTCTAAACTTTCATTCAGACAACACACACACACACACACACACACACACACACACACACACACTCACTCACTCAGGAAATGCTGGAACTGGGAAAAGAAATAGCCTAGTTGGTTGTGGTTCGCTGGTTATCAACCTTGGCTACACAGTGGAGTCAAAGTGATGTTTTGAAAAAAGCTGCTCGAATACACCTTTGGAGACTCAATTTAACTGGCCAGGGGTACAGCCTAGGTATTGGTACTAAAAAAAAAAAAAAAAAAAAAAAAAAAAAAAAAAAAAAAAAAAAAAAAAAAAAAAAAAAAAAAAAAAAAAAAAAAAAAAAAACCGTAAATTACCCCCTCGGTTGATTTTATGCACTTCTAGGGTTAAGAAATACAGCTCTAAACTCATTATTGTCATCTTTAGTATCATTGTACTGGAGTAGCTTTCCTAAGACTTTAAGTAGAGCCCAGTTGGAATTTGGAAATAATATAAATCAAGTAAGTCCAATGAGAGAAGACAAAAGTCTCTGATGATTCAATTAGTAATAATTATGCTTATCTTATTCTATTTTCTGTTGCCACAACAAAAGGCCTAAGACTAGGTAGTTGGTAAAGAACAGAAGTTATTGGCACATGGTCTTTGGAAGCCAGGAAGGTCAAGAGTATGGTGTTGACATCTGTTTGTCATCTGGTGAGGGCCTTCCTGATGCATTAAAACATGACACAGTGAATTACACGGCACCAAGTATGCTAACTCTTGTGTCCCTTCCTCTTCCTATAATGAAACTAATGCCATCCTGGAGGCCCCACACTCATGACCTCATTTAATCTCAAATACCATTTAAAGGTCTCCAAATGCCACTCATGAATGAATTTTGGGATTCAACATAGAAATTTAGCGGGGAGGACACATTCAAACCATAGCAAGTCTCTGCGTGAATGTAGATTAATGCACCAAATAGTTGAGTGTGTTCCCACTGACATGTAGGCTGGTTATTGCATCAAATAATGCTGTCAGAATAACTCAAATTCTTTCTTTTACACATCTTTTAGTCTTTTTTTTTTTTTTTTTTCAGCACCAGGGATCAAACTCACAACCTCGCGCCTGCCAGACAGGCACTTAAGCCACTGAGCCAAACTCCCAGCCCTAGTTTTTTGAGGAAGGGTCGTGCTGTGTACCTCAGGCTGGGCTTGTGCTCGTGTTGTAGCCCAAACTGGCCTCTAACTCACAATGTTTCGCCTACCTCAGCCTGCCTGCCGAGTGCTGGGATTAAAGGCATGTACCACCACGCCTGGCTTCACATCTTTCAGTCTCTGAACTTCGCAAAGGAAAAAATGTCCCTGATTGGTACTTACTTGGCTTTAACTCAAACTTTTGCCACCCACCAAAATTCAAGTAACAATGATCTGAATCTTTATCCAGGCGAGATCTGTAGAGTTTATGGAAGAGCTCCATCCTAAACTCCCTAGAGAAAGCTGAGTCTCAAAGGACCACAACTTCATCAAGGACTCACGCTCCTCTCCCCTCTGAAACTTCCCTCTGAAAACTGTGTTTTGAGACACAGTAATTTAATGGAGTATATTTATGGGGTTCAGTGTGTAAGGATCAGATCAATGTGTTAGGCATATCCATCACCATAGCCATTTATTATTTTTTTATGTTGGAAACTCTCTACTAGTAATTTTGAGATATGCGATTAATTTTTGCCAACCATAGTTATTACATTGTGTTAGAGAACACTGAAAGTTATTCCTACATCCAAATGCAACCCTGTGTCTGCTAACCATCCTCTCTCCCTCCCCCACTCTCTGATAACTACGGTTCTACTCTCCACTTCTATGAAATCAATGTTACAGCTTCCAGATATAAGTGAGATAATGAAGTACTCATCTTTGGGTGCCTGCACAGCTTCAATTTTTATGAGGAAAATGATGCTGATAAGGGGTCGCCCCTCTACCACATTATTGGGAGATACATATTGACCTTGATTTCTTATTTTGATCCCAGAGTAAGGGTCAAAAAAGACCTACTGGGGGACATAGGGAAGCAAGGAAAGTAAGACAAAGAATGAATGATTGAGAGCAATATCACTTTTTGGTTTTGTTGGGGTTTTTGAGACAGGGTATCCCTATATATATACTGTTCAGGCTGATCCTGAGCTCACTATACAGCCCAGGTCAGGCTCAAACTCTCAGTGATCTTCCTAACTCAGTCTCCTGAGTGTTGGGATTACAGGTGTTCATCACCATACCAAACCACTTGCTGATTTTAAAGACCAGTCTCAAAAGTTAAATGAAGAAGGAATTTGGTTCAGAAAAAATTAGAAAGCACTTTCTAATAGTCAGGCTGGAACCAACTGTGTATGGAGACAGTCAGGATGGAAAGTCCTGCTCTCAAAGGGTTCTTTTATTTGCTGAAGATATTGTCCTTCCTTCCGAGTGCCGGCTTTACCCAAATGTGTACACATTCTTGATTGAATCTGTGTATCTGGGACAGAATTTTCTTGCACACCAAAGCACAAAGGACTCCTGAGATACTTCAAACAGAAGTTCTTCTAGATTTCTTCCTCTCCTCCAGTAACAAGGTTTTGAGCTTCAGGAAGGGGGAAAAAAAAAAGAGCTGGGGAGATCTAATGTGAATGAACCCGGATTTAATCCAGGAGGAAATGTTTATAGCTTGTTACTGGATTTACTCTTGGCCAACCAAAGGTATCGCAACCCACCCCATCCCCAGCTTCATCTGACCACTTGAGGTTTGGCCACCATGACTCAGGTCAGAGGCCCATCAGACTACCTGGGATACTTGCAAATCAAGCAGATCTCTCAGCCCACCTGCCAGTGTGATTCTTTAGTTGTGGGCTGACTTTGATGGTAGAGATCCAAGGGCTACATTCTGCCAAACACTGACAAGGGCTAACTCAGATACCATGTCACAGGATGTGAGTCTAAGAAGCACCAGAAGTCCTTTCCCATGGAACATTCCTAACAAGAAAGGAATGGAATGCAGGATACCACAGCACCAACTAGTAGATTTTTATAGTCTCAAAAACATATGATCTCAATAACTGAACAAAAGAATCTTAAAGTACTGAGATGCATTAGCAGGAGCGTGTAGTGGTTAAAGAATTAGAGTATGACTTCACTTGGGAGCTAGATAAATGACATGGAGAAAAAAAAAAAACAATGACATGGAGTTACTTAACCTCTCTAAGCCTGTTTCCTCACTCACTGGATAGACATACTGGCACATAGAATACGATGAGGACTTTAAGTCTGTGCATATAAAGGATATAGTGCAGTTGACTCAGTATTTGTGTGCCCTCTCCAAATTCACAGGTTGAAACCTAATTCCAAGGTGATCCTATTTGGAGATGGTTAGGTCATGAAAATAGAGTCCTGTTGAATGGGATTAGGAATGTATGAAAGAGGCCCAGAAAGTTCCTTAGGCTCTGGGATATCATGTGAGGGCAAAATGAAAAGCGCTGTCCAGATATGAACCCTCACTAGATGTCCAGGCACCTGGTGCTCTGATCTGGAAATTTTGACTCTCCAGAATTGTAGAGAAAAATAATTCCTGTTGTTTATAGGCCATCCAGACTACTCTGTTTTAGCATCTGAATGGACTATGCCACATGTATTGAGTCTGGCACATTTTAAGACTCCTAGGAGTTCTAATTTTCCTTAACAAGGTCATAAAATTTTAGAGCTAAAAGTGATCACAGAGCTCATGTAGTGAGTCCAGAACCCAGGTAATGATGTTTGGTATGAGAGGATTCAATAAGGAAAGAAGTTCCTTGGTTGGATAGGCCCCCTATACTGCTCAGAAAGAAAAGGGCACATTAACCATCAGGGACTTTGGAGCCCAAACCTCAAGGTCAGCATTATGCTTTTACTGACTCACTCCACAGAGCAGGGCTCAGGGTGGGTCCAGCTGTCTGTAGGCACCAGCAGGCTCAGCAGAGGAAAGCAGAGCTGCATCCTCTCTCCCCTTGCTCTAGGGTTTAATCAAAACTGTATTCTAAATATGATTGTGGGAGATTATATTGGGGGATTTGCAGGAGGCTGACATGGGGCAGAGATGGTGGGAACAGATTGTGGCTGGGGACCGAGGCTGGGATAATCTCGGGCTCAGACGTGCCATTCTCAGGCCCTCTGCCTGGCTCCCTGGAGCTCACCATCAGCTCTGGAGACTCTTGAACCCCAAATGGAGAACTAGATTACTCAGTATCTTATAGCTGAGGAACTAAGAGGAGCAGAGGTTTGTCCAAGGTGCACAACAAGGTAGTGATGCAAGGAAAGCAGGTTTCTACCCTCTGCTCCCTTTTTACACCTCGCTGCCTCCAGGCCTTTGGAACAATCCTAGGCTTCAGGAACTTGCTCAGGGTTGGGTGTAGAGGTCTCCAGGTCAAGAAATGGTTCCTAGAGCCAGAGAAACTTATGAGGGCCTGGAAAGTAGGAAGGGCAGCCTGCTTCCTCTGGCTCTCCTACTTGCCTAGGGCTGAAAGGCTGAAGCGCATGCAGGTGACCATTTCCCACCTCTCACCTTTGCATCCTGGCCTCTACTTGGCCGCCTGACCTTGGGTTTAGATGGGATTCCCCGGTTCACTGCCCATCTCTCAGTGCTGACTCAGGGTGATGCTAAGGGACCCCCTTCTCACCACCAAACGGTTAGTCTGCTCCCCATCCTCAAGTAGGGATCTCAAGGATTCCTCTGCCTAGGCATCCTCGGAGGAGTCTACCTAGCATCCCTCCCTGGGGTGGCGGGGATGTCGAGACTGCCTTGAAAGAAACCTCCAGCTAATGCTCTTTATTACAGGCTTTAATCCCGCAAAGCCGACTGGAAATAATGTTTATCTTTTCGCAGTTTAATTTTCCGCACCCTAAGCCGGGGGTCAGTAAGGGCGACTGGAGTGTCCTCGGGGAGGCTGGGGGGTGGGACCAGCTGTTACCCAGGAGCAAAACGCGGCAGGGAGGGAAGGGGTCTCCAGGAAAAGGACTGAGAGGAAGAGCGCGGGAGCGGGAGCTCAAAACAGGACTTAGACCCCGAATGTAAAGCTGAGGTCTGTCTCAGTCTCGGAGCTGTGTGATCCTGAGCCAATGTCCTGCCTTCTCGTTTGGCCTCAGTTTATTCATCTGAAGAAGAGAGACGGGAGAGAGAAACAGAGAGAGAGACAGAGAGATAGAGACAGAGACAGAGACAGAGCGTTTCAGTATTCTATGAGTTTTAAAGACCTTTGAGCCTCGATCTTTTCTATTGAAAAGAAGGCTGGGTAGGGCGGAGGTGGGGTGAGGTGGGGGTGGGGTGAGGTGGGGGTGGGGAGGGGAAGCGTGTTGCCTCAGCTCCGCCTCTGTTTCTAACTTTCCCCTTTACCCTACACACTCTCCAAGGATCTTGAAATTTCCGCCCAGCTCTGCACACCTTTTTCGCCCCAGACTTTGGTAACTGCCTGGCTGAGGGCCGTGCTGATCCGAAGGCAGTCACTCGACCCTGCGGTTTGCGCTGGGCAGGGACCCGGCAGGGAAATGCTGCTCTTTGGGGACCCAGCCTTTAGACGCGCACCCCAGCTGACCCCACTCCTACCTTCCCGCCTCCGCGCCTCCATCAGCTCCCAGAGCTTCCCTTTAGCACACACCCGGTTCCTTCTTCTCTGGGACCTCAGTGTGCTCCCTCGCTGGGCAAGGCCGAAGCCACTAGACCCGAGAGGCGAACTCAAGTCAGGCGGCCTCCTCCGCACTGCACTTCGCTCTCAGGCATCTTTAAATCTGTCAGGCATTCCACTCCCAAGACCCGACATTGCTCAAGGAGGACAGGGCGCGTGCCCCTGAGCGTCAGCCCTCACTGAGTGGCCGGTACTGAAAGTCTTTGCTGACACGTTCGATTGAAAGGAAAGACTACCCAGTTCCTCATTCCCCTCCAGTGGTCAGACTTGGTTATCCGGAGCAGCACCCAGGCCAGGGACAGCCCAGATTATCTTCACCGTCCCTTCTCCCAATGAATTTACAACCCAAATTCTAGTCTGGCAAGAAATGCTGGTAGGAGACAAATATCCTCACCTCCCTCAACCTCCCTGACACATTGACTTGGAGGCCACAGTCTGGCACAGCTGCTTGGTCGCACGGCCTTTGGCTGCTAACCCTAAGGCCAGGAGGTCTTGCCCATTGCCAGGTCAGCTCCTCTCCTGGATAGGAAGGGGCCTGAGGTATGTGGCCAACCACCCTGTTCTCAGGGTCGCTGGCTGCATTCTATCCTCTCCTTCATCCTGACCTCCCCAACCACCCCTGACACAGATCAGCCGCACAACTTGGGTTAGGCTTGATTATTTTTAAGGACACGAAGGCTGGGGAGAAGATGCAGGTGGTCCTTGGGGACCAGGAGAACCATGAATTTACAAAGTGAAGGGAGCCAGGTAAAAGGCAGGAGTGGGCAAGAGAGAAAGGAGGTCAGGCCCTTTATCAAGAGGGGAAAAGGAGATTTGGTAGAGTCCTTGCAGTGAGTGGACTGGTCCAGGTCTCCCTTTAGGTCTCTGCAGAGATTAGGGACAGGAGATTAGGGACAGGTCTGCCCAACACCCTCAGCTCTGCATGCAAGGACATCGCTAGGAGGGTTTCTGTGTGTCTGTCTCTTAGGTGAAATGTGAACTCCCGGTCCCTATCAAGGTCTTGCAGCTTGTTATTCAGGAGGTGAGTTCCAAAAGAGGCCCATTGCCAAGATTCTTCTGTAAATTGAAGCCATGGCGCTAACCTGCTGAGAGAGGAAAGGTTGATTAAAACCCGAAGGCCACTTGGTGATTACTAGGAAGTCAGAGGTCAGCCAGGTCCCATCTGAGGGGAAGCAAAAGCTTAGAGGCAATTTGTTTGCTAGAGGTATCGCTTGGATGCCAATGTGTAAATTCAAATAACAGTGTAACCCAATTTTCCAAGGCAGTGCCTAATCCTAAGAGAAATTACTACAAATTGCAGATTCTGACAGTAATTGCTGGAGGCCATTCAGTGCTTGGGGAATGTCCCTTTGGGGAAGGAAATTCCCTTCCTCCAGGTCCTCAGCACAGTGACAGAACCCAGTGCAGTCAGGAGACACTGCCTGGCAGTCAAACCCTGTGGGGGGATGAGCCCATGGGTGTCAGTGATCTCCAGGGGCAGCACCAAACTCAGCTTCCTAGGCATTGAATGCTGGAGCATTCTACACTGGGGGAAGGGGGGGTTAGTGGGTCACAGAGAGGGCTTCAGGTAGGACTTGAGCACTGACCTCTAACCTATAGCATGTGTCTTGTTCACCCCCTCAGATATCTGTAAAATCCCAGGTGCCTGACCAGTCTTAGGAAAAGCTTGGTACTGGCACAGCTAGTCTTCTCCAAAAAGCAGGCAGAAGACAAGGGCAATTGTGCCAGAGGGACATGTCAGGGCACACTTGGTTCACCTGACAGAACTGCGGACCCTGAAGGCACAGATCTAGCTAGACTGTCCATTTCTTCAAACATTTGCTATGCCATCTTAAGTAAATTATCTCCCTGTGAGTTTATTACTATTACTTGGTCTATGATGAAAAAGAACTAGATCTTTAATCTCTAAGCATCACTTAAAGAAACGCTATGGGACAGTCTGCTACCAGGTTTGAACCAGGGCTGGTGCAAAGGCAGGGTGTGTGGCCCTGTTGGGGAGGTGGTGGGTGGGTGTCTTTTGGACATAGAATCTCAAATCCAGCACATCACTACTCTCGGGGGGGCCCACTACCTTCTGCTCCAGACGGGTATGGACATTGCACTGAAGGCTCCCTCCGCCTCGGGCAGGGAGTACAGTTCAGCGGCAGCCCCTGCAAGAACATGGAGTTTCCAAAGACTTTGGCTTCACGGGGAGACTCTTCTTCGCAAGCGGAGTCTCTGGGGACCAGAGGTCGCGCGGCGGAGCCTGGAACCTGTCCGGAAATCATATGGCACTCAGGACTGCGAGGCCTGGGCGGGGCTGAGGGAGCGGCTTCCACACAGCTGGCTGCCGCAGTGTGCGCCAAAGACCAGATACGTGGCTTCTCTCGACATGGGTAGTGCAAGATCATTGTGGGTCTCCCGGGCTCTGTCGCAATGAAGTCAGCTTCTCCGGACCCCTGGGGCTCGTTCAAGGAGAAACGGGGCGCTGCCAGGCTGCACACCCCGCTCTCCAACCGGCCCTCTCGAGCTGCGGCGCACTGCGCAGACAGCGACTGCGCGCCCTTATGGAACTCGGCCAGCCTGTCTGAAGCTGTGGCTGCAGCTTCCTCTTCTTCCGCTTCCTCCTCTTCCTCCTCTTCCTCCAAGTCTTCCAGGTCACTCAGTCTGAGTCCCTGGGCTTCCTGGTTAGCAGGAACATCTGCAGGAAATCGAGAGCAAGTGAGAAAAGCCTCAGGACCTAGGGAAAACCGCCGGAGTGCGCATCCCAGGGAAGCTTTTAGCAAGATGCGCCCTGCACCCTGGGCGTTTTCCTTTAATTCACCAGACCGGCCACCCCAACGCTGGAACATGCCCCAGGACTGAAAGTCGCCCCCCCCCCGCACAAAGACTACTCTCCGTGCAACACCAAGAGAAGCGAAGGCCATGTGCAGTTTGCTAACTTCTGTATCTCAGTTTTTCCATTGTAAAAAGAGGAGGGAAAGGTTTTATCCATCTTCTACACCTATAGGTGGTTGCTGCTACATTATTTCATTCAGTAAATATTTACCAAGTTCTGTGTGCCCGGAATCATTCAGGCACTTAAGTGTTAGGTATTTAAGGAGCATAAGGCAGATAGTGGAGTGGACATTCTTGGAGGGGGCAGACTTGGGGTTTGTAAATTTTCTCATAGTGATAAATATGGCAAAGGAAATAGAAGTGGCTGAGGCAGTAGATACTGACTAGGAAGCTACTTTGGTTTGAGTGAGGAGGGGCACTTTCTGAGGTGACCCTGTAAAGCTGAGAAGAAGCTGGATCTGTAAGGAGTGATAGGAAGAATGAAGCCCATGGGCAAAGGCTCTGGGGTGTACAAAGGATGAGTGCAAGGAGTGCCTCGCAGAAAATCTACACTGTAGGACGCAGTCCAACCAGATTGCTTGATGACCTGTGAAACCTATCAGGTGTGGTGGCGAATGCTGTGGGTACCTTTGGTGTCACCATTGAGGCAACCCAGTGATTCGTCCATTCTGTCTTCCACCTTCCTCTCCTCCCCGCCTTTGTTCTTGGGTGCCCACGTCATCTTGTTCTCCTTCTTGAGGCGCCGGCGCGCGTTGGCAAACCAGGTGGACACCTGGGTGAGGGTCATCTTGGTGATGATGGCCAGCATGATCTTCTCGCCCTTGGTGGGGTAGGGGTTCTTGCGGTGCTCATTGAGCCAGGCCTTGAGGGTGCTGGTAGTCTCCCGAGTGGCGTTCTTCCTGCGTCCTGCACTACTGAATTCCACCCCACCATACCTGTGGAGAGAACCCAGGTCAGGTTCTAGACTTGGAGCAGAGGACCGAGTGCTACATTGGAAATATAGTTTGTCCCTCCTTTCCCCTCCTTCTCCACCGCACCTCGCCGCCCCACCCACACCACCATGGCAGGGGAGCCAGCTACCAATGTGCCCCACTCCTCACCGGTCATACTGGTACTGCCCCAGAGTTGGCTCATAGGGATAATAGGCTCCTGGTTGTGCCAGGCTGGATGTCAAACTCCCTGTAGCTTCCTTAAATTCATACTGTGGATTCTGGGATGGGGGGAGAAAAAAAGAGAATTTAGGACTACATTTGGGCAGGATGTAGGTGGGCTCATGGTTTCTGTGGTCAAGTCCAATTCGCATCCTGGTACCACTATTCTGATTAGTTTTGAGACCTTGGATGCAGTTGTTTCACTACTTTGTGTCCCAATTCTTCCATTGGTAAAATGGTGATCATAAGCTATAGGTTATTGAAGAAGACCATGCTGACAGAGGGCTTGGTAGAATCCCTGGGGCAGAATAAGCAGTAGTTAAATATCAGCTGCTGTTATTCTTGGTGTTACTTGGGTCCCCCACCACATTCAGGGCAGTTAGACACTTTTCAACTTTACTCTCCTTCCAGAGCTATCCTTGTCCCGTTGTATCTGGTGTCTTCGGGTAGGTGAACCCCTTTGCACCTCAATTTCTTCATCTTGAGAACAGTGATGACCTGTCTACCTCACAGAATTAATAGAAGTATATTTTCAAAGCAGTATAAAATTCTGCAAACTGGAAAGTGCTGTAAAGTCAAGTTCCCCCCTTATACAAGACACAATCCTAACTATTTCCTTTCTCAGAGAGTTGTGCATCACTTCTAGATATTCCCTGGAGAGGTTATAGTGAATTTCACTTTCACTTGCTGCTGCTGCCAGTGCCCCCACATCCCACCCTTCATACTCACCAGTGCCCCATACAGTGCCGTTGGCTCTGGGCCATAGGGCAGATAGCCAGGGTAGCTCTGGGCAGCGGCTGCAGCTGCATAGGGGGCTCCATAGATGCCCAAGGCTGCGCCCAGCTCAGGCCTCGCACTGCCCAGTAGTCGACTGTCATATGGTGTGCAGCAAAGAGTGGATGCTGGGGTGGAGCCTGAGGCCACATCTGAGACTGAATGTGGGGCAGATTCGCAGCAAGTGGTGCTGGAACTCGCAGACACCAGAAACTAGAGGGAGAGGATGAGAAAGGAGTCACTGAAGGTCAAAGACCTGTACTTCCAACAGGCAAGAGCCAGATGATTCCTTCGTTCATTCCTTCATTCTATTGTGTGCTCAGCATTCTGCTAGCCTTTGGGATGGGAATTTTCAGAAGGCAACTTATTCAAACTGCTCCTGTAGATGTGCTTATGCCACTGCTAACCCTTTAGAGTTCCAGAGCATTCAGGAAATGTGAGCATGCAGAAATCAGAATTACAGACCAAATCCATAACCCCCATCTCTACTCACCCCTAAGTGACCCTACACAGGCAGAGGCAGAAGTTAGCTTTAGAAACTATCATCAAAATTTTATTCCTATTTCCACTTTATAAATAGGCAACCCAAGACCAGGGAGAGTAAGAGATATGTTCAATATCACACAGCAGGTCAAAGGTCAGGCTGGCACTAGATCCTAAGAAAATATACAAAGCACTATGAGGGGAGAAAAGGAAAACATTGTTGGGTGTCTCCAGAATTTCAGTGGAAAACTCATCATTGCCTGATTTGTAAAATCTAGCGAGCCAAAGCAGAGATGTTGGACTAACCCAAAGAAGCAGGATAAGTATAGAGGTCAGCAAATGAACTCCAACAATATAATAGGACAGTGTTCTGGCCTGGAAACCTTTTCTGAGTTTCCCACTCACCTCACCTCTTGAAGAAGTGGCCCGACTGGAGGATCCCTGAGATCCCACCCGCCTGGCTGAGCGCAGGGTCAGGGCTCCCGTATTCGGGTCACAGGCTTTTCCAGCATGTACTCGGGAGTGGGACGTTTGCAGTCAGAAATTGGAGGTGTCAGACCAGGCCATCATGCACTGCCCGGTGCTTGCTCCCTCTGGCTTCCCCAGGGACACAGCAAGGGGAAGACGCTCACGGCTGGGCGCAAGGGGAAGTCGAGGGTAGGAGCGCGCACTGGACACCCATTCTACCCAGTCTGTTCCCCTTCCCCCGCAAAAGGGTACTGCTTACCTGGGAGGCGCCGCCATATGGGGGTCCGAAGTGCGAGAAGGACATAGTGGCTGTTCTTGGCCTGTGTCCCTTTTCCCTCAGGAGTTCCCTTCTTAGCCCCGCGGCTGGGCGACCCTAGCCAAGAGGCGTCTCCTTCCTTACACCGCTGCGGGAGCCCACCGCGGGCTGCTCCGCAAGCTTGGTGCAACGGGAGGCAGAGCTGAGGGCAGCCCAGCTGCCGAGCCCTGCGCTCCGGAAGGCGCCCCTCCGGCCCGTGGGTTCCAGAAGACAGAAGGGCCCATGGATGGGAAGGGAAGGAAGAAGGCGCGGGTTCCGGGAGGCGCGCGGTGCCGAGGAGCGGCGCGGCGGCTCGGGGCTGTGAAGCTCCGGAGGTGTCCCGGTCCAAGGTGGCCAGAGGCTCAATGTGACGTCACGGTAATCTCGGGATGTCAGACGGGACCCCGGGCCCCAGGGCCCCGGGCCACCAAGCGTGCCAAGAGCAGCCAGCCCGTGTGTGTGCGCGCGCACACACTCAACCCACACTCACACTTGCTCCGAGAGGCTTGCGCAACCCGCGAGGAACGTCAAAGACCCTTTCCCTCTGCTCAACGCTAGATCCTACCCTTTCTCCCCTCAAGCTCAGGCGCGCACTCACAGAGGATCTCTACAAATTACCCGGGAGAAGTAGGAGAAACGCCTCCTTCTACGCCGCCCAGGCCCTGGACGCAGCAGCGCGCTCACCTCCTCCCCTGCAGCCCAGAGGAGGCGAGCGGCAGCCGGGGCGGCAAGGGAGGAGAGAATAAGAAAGAAGAGACCGGAGAAAAGTGGGGGAGAAATGCAAGAGAGAGAAGGAGGAGGGGAGAGGAAAGAAATGAGGAGTCTAAGTGAACAGAGGAGCGCGCGGGAGGGGGAGGAAATCGAGGTAGGGAGGCTGGGCGGAGGCTGAGCTGGCAGGTGGAGAAGAGCAGAGGCTCCGGGGAGAAGACTCTGACCAGCCCAGCGCCTCCGCCTCTCCGTTGCAGGAAAGTTTGCACAACGGGCCGGTGCTGGTTGGTGCAGCTCGGGTTGCCTTGGTGGATCCCACTGGGTGGCCATCTCTGCGCCCTGGGATCTGCCTCCTGCTTCAGTCTCTGGCTCATTCTGGCTTTCCAAGCTTTGGCCTCAGATCCTTGACCCTAGGCTTTTCTGCAGCCGCTTGACCCTCTAATAACCCGAGTAGCACGCCCCTAGGCCAGTGCTCAGAACCTTCAGATGCAGCCTGGAAAGGTGCCAAGTGTGACCCTTGGGATCTGCATATTTCGAGTGGAGACCCCTGAGCATCTACAGGCGAGGCTTGGCTGTCTTGCCCGAGCCTCCTGCGGTGACCGCCGGTGGAGCCAGGGAGCTGGAGGAAGGCGTCAGGGTCGGGCTGCAGCCGCTGTGCTCCGCTGGGGGTGGCGCTGGAGAGCCGTAGTGAAGAGCTCCAGGAGGAGGCCCATTTCCTGCGCTCTGCCAGAAAGCCTGTCTGGGCCCAGCCTTGTGCCCCGCTATCTCATCCCTGAGGTCCTCAAAAGGGCGCCGATGGGTCTCCACTAGGGATGCTTACTGTTGCCTGGGGAGAACTTCGCCCTCTAAGCCTGCCTCCCTCCCGGGCGAGACATAGGCAGTTTGCAAGCACTGTAGACTTTGTGCTCCTAAAGTCTAATCCCCAGGCCACAGACTCCCTTCTGAGGGCCTCCACATGAGACCTGTGAAGTCTAGAAGTAAAAGGGGTGGTAAGCTTGGCGAGAGAAGATCTTAGGCGAGTGCCACCAAGCATATGGTGGAGTTTGCAGCCAGGAAACACCAGGAAGCCTTTCCTTTGGTGCAGGAACTCAGGGTGCACTTGACAATTTAAAAACCTCTCTCTCAGGTCCGTGTTGAAATCCTCCGGGGTAGTCGTGGGGTTAGTTTAAGGACCCAGTTAGAAATAAATATTCTAATTGAAACACAAGACCCTGTGGCCCAGAGGATAGGACCAGCAGTGGGTTCTTGCCAGACAGAAGGTGGTCAGTCATAGGAGCAATGTCTGTGTCCCTGTCTGGAAATCTCTTAGCACTAACTTGCCTGTGGCACCTTGCAGAGGGGACTAGTAGGCCTCGGAACCTGGAACCCGTAACCTCTTCAGAATGGCATTTCTGGCTCTACCTCCTCCCTCTGCTACCCCTTTTTTCTTCACGGATTCTGCAGAAAGAACAAGGAGCTTAAAGAGGCCACGAACCACAGGCTCCTGTGCCAGAGAGATTACTAACACGAGGACAAGCTCCATGCTAAATACTGAGAAACCTAGCTGCTACTATGGAGTGCGGTTACTGTGGAGAAACCTTGCTCTCAACCCAGGAAACTTCTAGTTACAGAAAGAATTATGGTCATGGCCAGGTTGACTTAGTGATAAAAATTCACAGTAATAAATAGATCCCTTGATTTTTCAAAATGCACTTTGGAGCCATCTACCCATTTGCAGCTTGGATATATCTAAGCTATTTTTTTAAAAGTAAGAATTGGAGAGTGTTCATTAAATTAGTCCCCTGGGGAAGATTACTACTAATTAATTAATTGCAAACATTTCCAGAGGGAAGGTATGTCAATTGTAAGGTAATAAAATTAGATAGTCGAAACACTTACTCAGCAACTTTGCCCATTTGTTCCTATGCAGAATTTTTTTATGATAGAAAAATGGGGATGCTGGTGGAGAAAAAGCATTAGCCTTGTCCCCTGACGATATGGTTGTGAAGCAGAAACTACCATATAGGATTTATTGATTTTCAGCTGATTTATAAGATCTTTCTGGTATCAATGCTCTGCGCAGAAGCACCAGGTCCATCTCTTGTCTTTGGTCTAGGATTAGAGAAAAGCAACAAGATTTTTAAAAAGAAGATAAAAACCAGTGACAAAATAAATTGCTAAGAGCATAATCTCAGCATTTGTCTTTCTCTGTGGAAATGGAAAACAAACAAAAGAGCATGTTTTGTGTGATAGCACCTTACGGATTGTTTTCAAAGTTGCTTTATGATGTGGGGAGCTTCTCTTAGAATGCTTCCCAGGGAGGAAGGTGTTGTCCCCTTGTGTTTTCAGCCTTGTAAAACCTTGATTTAATATTTTCTTTTCAGGGAGAGCTCCCTGGATTGATGACATTTGATTGTTACCACCTTGAATATTTAGTAGGATTCCCTCAAAAAATGGTGATTACGAGATGTGCCTATTTTTCCCATTATTTTGAGACTCTCATAACAAAACAAAACCAGCAAGCTAAGCCAATATCAGCCTCTGTCTGGCAGAAACCTCAGGTGGAAAGAAGTCTGTTTCTTGGAAAGTCTGATTCAGAGATGCTGCAGTAGAATTTCCTTTCGTCTTCCTGTCTCCTCCCAGACCCTCACTTCCGCAGCCTGGTGCTCTGGGCTTCTCCTCTACGGCGGCTTTTCATTGCTTTGTTCAGCACTGATTAATTTAGTTTCAGGGGAAAAATCCCCAATTGTATATGTGTGCACATAGAATTTTATTGAAGCAAGTAAATAAACCTATCAAATACAAACCCTCCCAGTTACATTTAAGGGAGTCATCCCACCAAATGTATTTTGAACGAATGATATAGATTCTTTTGCTGTATTGTGCAACAAGCCTGAAAGTTCCTCTAGCTACTCATTAAAACTAATATGAAACAAAGCAAACAAAGACCTATTTGGACCACAGAGAGTACTAATCCACATTGTTTACTTGAAGTTCATATTGCTCTGCCTTAAATATACTGGTTTCTGAGCAGGCAGAGTAAAGGATGTGTGTTTGACAGTCAGCTTGAAGGAAGCCACTTCAACAAAAAGAGGAAAACAAATCATATTGCATTATTCTAGGCTAAAATTGTCTATGATTTCCTAATGATTTATAAAGACAGCAGATTTTACAGGTGGGAAATAATAACCCTTAGATGTTTCCAAATAGCTTCAAATATCTCAAATCACAGATAGAATGAGTGGCATGAGCATAATAACCTTGCTGAAAATGTGATAAATTATATTTTTTAAGTATGGAGTTTTTTTAGTGACTGTTTTTGAACTGAGAAGAATGAAATTTCCTCAAATCTATGCATGAATGAACAAGTGCATCTGGACAGATGCATCCATAATTTATACTGATCAGTCACTGCAGGTCTCCCCGAGTAAAGCCAAAACGAACACTAATTGTTTTGACGGAAGTGGTGTGCATAGCATCTGATTGTGAAGCACAGTGAATCTCTGCCTTGCCTGAATACATATTGTCAACAGTAACTCTAGCATCAGGAGGGGAAAATAAAAAGGCAATAATTCCCAGATGGGGGTGTTGACGTTGCTTGTCAGGAAGGCGGCACACAGAAAGAATTAACTTCTTTGAGATAAAGTCTAAAATGAGTTGGAATGCAGAGATCCTGGCTTGTCAACATTGTACCTGAGGTTAGATTTAAAATTGATGGTTTCTTAATAATAGCAAGATTCTTTTGAATTGTTTTGAGTACTTGAGAGATTCCTAAACACTGCTGCTTTGTTTTATTAAAGGTTCAGGATAATATTGGAGAAATGAGAAGCAAGTCCAAGATCATTACATGGCCATGCAGAAGGCAGAGAAGAGAGCAGAACCCAGATCTCTTGATTTCTCTGTATGAGATCATATTTCAAACACGTACACCAGATTCGACAAGGAGATGTTGCTAACTCCAGAAGAACTTTGCGAATTCCTGTTTAGTGCCTTGTGACGACACAGTGTAATTTAGCAGAGAAAATGTCTAAAGTGATGCCACTATGAACAAACAAGTTCAGAGTCTCTTCTCCATGCTTTTATATCAGTCTCTATTATGGAAAGGCTTATGTGATAGTTTGGGGGTTTTAGAAATTTGTATAGATCATTCATTTATATGACAAAGCAAACAGATCCAGCTGTAACTAATAAGTATTCAAAAAAAAGCAACCGAGAGAGAGACAGAGAGAAAAAGAGAGAGAGAGAGAGAGGGAAAGAAAGAAAGAAAAAGCCCCTGTTTTAAAAAAAATCCAGATGAAATAATGTCGTATATCTACACTGGATTACAAAACAACATTAAAATTTAGTTACTGACAATTTTCAGGAAGACAATGCTTCTTAAGATATTTTTTTCATCAGTTAGTTAGAGAGTTTGCTGTATTAAAATCTCACTTTCAGAGTCATTTTTGTGTACAGCAATTCTTTATCATTTTTGTCCTGTGAATGATGACATCTTTCTAGTGATAAGCTCAAGGCATCTGATGTGTTTTCAAAGAATTATGCTTTACAGTAAACAACAGATGTGTGAATTTGAAAATCAGGGAACAGATTTTGAAGGCAAAGTCTTTGAGAAAGAAATGCATGTACATAATAAAAACTTTAAAGGGACAACATATAGAGACTCGTGGGGATAATATGCCATGTCTTTTTTCTCTATGTGAGAAGAACCTGGAGCTGTCCTTAAGTGTACAATTAGGAAACAGAATCATGGCCTAGACATAGAAAGAGAGTCACAGTGCTGCTGGCTTCAACTACAATAGGGATGAATGTTTTGCATACAGCCCTAGAACCGAAGCATGGCTAGCCTGCAGTTTATAAAAATGATATTTTGTTGTTCTTGACCCCAGAGGATTTCACTGCCATAGACATTAAAGGTTCAATTAAAATATGAGAAGCTTCAAGCCATATTTATTGTCATCTGATTAGTGGCATTTCTCCAGTATTTTCTTTCAGTAGAATTTCTCCCACTTTTAAAGCTGAGCATTACAACCGAGCAGGACCCTTCTTTTCCATGCCACCTGGGGCCCAGTACTTTAAGGAAGCTGGGAAGTTTGTGATGTCACATGCTAGCCATGCTGATTTATGAAAAATCTTCATGAATCAATAAAAATATAGGAAATATATCATTTAAAAAGAGAGAGAGGGAGAGAAACACACGAGACATGCCCATTAAGGGCACAGCCGTTCTAATACCTGGATGTCTGCTTGGGTCTGCAATTAAAAACATTCTGATAATAAATCTCCTTGCAGTCTCTTTTAATGCTTTTAACTTTCCTAAAGGTTCAAATTGGTATCCCAAAAATGTGCCAGGACTTTCACAAGGTATTTTATAGACTCATAAATAAATACGGCAATTAATCTGTGCTGTATTTCTTTCATATTTGATGACAATTTATTATGGCATTCACCCATTCGGTGCACAAAAACTCTAATGCACTTAAAATCGGATTTCAAACCAAACATTTTATGGGAAAATATAGTATTGATCATCCATTTAAAGATATCATGAAGATGATTCATAACCTGCTGTAAAAAAGATCTCATGAGGATCTTACAAATGAGTAGGATGGTGGAAGTCTATTCATAAAACCAGAGCTATTGGCTCTGCTCCTCTTGTTTTCTTCATCTATCTTTGAGTTTTTCCAGCACTGATTACTTTTGCATGTTGCTGTTTTATAAGAAAAATCCCCTTCCATGACATTTTTCACAGTGACAGAGGTTGTGGGATTTCACAGTAAGTATTTTCTGTTGCAATTTTTCGCTGACATGCTGACTGCAGAAGGTTTCAGGAGCAATAGAAGGTGTTTCTGTTGCTGTGGAGGCAAAGCTCTCGCATGATCTCCATCAGACTTGTTTGTTATTGACGGCACAGGTCCTGTGAATGTTTGAATATTGTTTGTGTACCTAGAATATCAGACAGCAGTGAGAACATAAAATTATCCAAGGATGTCAGCCCTTTGTTTTGTGTAGCACATAGATTACTTGGGAAAAAGATCACATCATTCCTACAGCAGATCTTTATTGTGGACCTACTGAATGCCAAGCTTGGTCTAAGAACTGAGTATTCAACCCTGAAAAAGGAAAAAAAAGAAAAAGTAAACAAACTAACAAACAAAAAACCCCCAGAGTTTTGCAGGGTGTAGTGGTGCACTCCCAGTACTCAAGAGGCTGAGGCAGGAGGATCACAGCGAGTTCCATGCCAGTTTGGGCTTTGTAGTGAATTCAAGTTCAGTTTGAAGTGCACAGTGAGACTATGTCTCAAAAAGAAAACAAAACAAAATAATAGCAAAACCCCAAACAAACGAACAAGCAGAAAATCAGGTTTGGTCTCATGCAGCCTTTGCTAATCCATTAAGTACTGCCAAATAATTTTGGACTCACATATCAGTGTTATAATAATTTGAGAAAGAGTCTTTATGTTTAGCAAGCACTCAAAAGTCTCTAAGAACAAGATTATATAACATTTCACGTTATCCTTTATTCATTCTATCAGCAAACATTTATTGGGCATGTATTATTAAATAGCAATGAGTTCAGATCTTGAGATTTAATGGTCAGCCAATTTAAATCTCTGCCCCCATGAGCTTTATAGTTTAGCTATATTATTTTTCTGAAAAGTAGGAATCATTTGTTGTATTTACAGACATTAGGTACTAAGAGAATTCCACTTGTCTCATGTAACAGAGTCATATTGACAATCTGGGGTTTTAACTCAAGGTGTTGGCTTCAAAGTCTTGAGAAAATAACATTTGAGTTGAACATTTAATTGCTGAACTGATATGGTTTTGAGAAAAAACTACTTCACTAATGTGTAATTGATCCAAGCTTCTTTGTTCCTTTCATATCACGTGGTTGGCTTCCACTAATCTTTTACCTTATCTTTTATTTCAAGACCAAATACCAACATAGAAAATGAACAAGTTGGGACAGTCAGATAAAGATGCTTTGGTCTCCTTGACACAATCACCTTTGGGTGCTCAGCTGATATTTTGCACACTTGTCTTCAACTGATGACCAGTGTCATCCATAATGTCCAAATGACAACTACAGCTTGTAAATACTGGTTGATGGGGTAGAAGAGAGAGGGTAGCTAAGTCAGACTTTAGGACATCTGCCCCTTGGTTACTTCAAATCTACACACATTATTTGCTTCACATGCAGCATTTTCAGAACCTGCTCTCTTATAATCTCCAAGACACTCCAGGGCTCAAATCGGACAGGTTTCTCACTCTGTTTCACAAAAGAGCAATGGATGTTCAGTCACTTACTAAGGTCATGTAACTGATTAGCAACAGAAACAACTTGGAACGTTTGGGCATTTGAATTCCTGCCCGTTCTGCTTCCAGGTTTCAGTGCCTTTTGGAATAAGCATAAAGACCTTAAGAAAGGTTTGTCCTTGGAGTTACAAATGGCCTTTAGGTTATGGTCTGACTGTTCTTCCCAGACCTGGGAAGCAGACACCTTGATTTTCCAATTTGGTTGTGAAATGACCATAGAGTTCCTTTGGGCAGTTTCAAAGCCCTGTGTGCATTTGCTTTCTTATTGTTCAGGTTCACTCCAAGTGTGCTAATTGTGAAGCATTTTAATCAATAGTATAAATTCAGCAGGATTTCCTTGCTTACATTTTGAGCCCCTCTACCTCAAACTTGGAATCCTGCATAGAGGGTGTTCAGGTTGCCTCCATCATGCACTGGTCCGAGTCTGCAGAGATGGAAGCATTGGGAGTAATACGTATCTCATGGTCAGGAGAAAGTAGACTTGACAAAGACAGCATAAAATACACAGGCAGGATTAGACTGTCAGCGTAGACCGGAGAACATAAACCATTTCCTGTGTCACTCTTAGGCTTGAGGGCAGAGGTAGAGCAGAGGGGAAATGTGCAACAATAATTATGAAATATAAATTTATACATATATAAAAGGATGCCCAAGAGTGGATATGAACCACTAAAACACCTTTTGCATCATAAATGCCACAGGGATATGGAAAAGTAGTGTGGGGATTAAGGGCATCTTTTTTGCCGTAGGACTAATTTATTACTCTAGATTATGCAGTTAAAGGAGAAAAGGAAAACTGGTACATGGCTGCTTCTCTGTAAAAGTTAAATGTGAGCAATTGGAGGGTCCTGCCCTTGGTTGTAAACATGTGATGGTAGAGAGTAAGGTGAAGGAAACGAAGTAATGGGTTTGGAGACAGAATTCTGGAATCCAGCCCTGCCTTTGCCACTGACTGACTAAGAGACTTTGGGCAGTTTCCTTTCCCTTGGGTGGCCTCAGGTTATGCATCTGTGAAATGGAGGCAATGAGCTCAATGATCTACAAAGGCCACTAGGTTTAGACATTTATGAGCATCAGTCTACATTTCTTTTTCCAGGACCTTGAAATCCTTCTGCTAACTTTAAATGTGGGCTTCCCTGGAAGATTCTTTTTATCGTGAACGGTGCACTAGAATCTTTAAAAAGCACAGATTTCCAGTCTCACCCTTTGAGATTCCAAGAAAGCCTGCAGTGGAGACAGACATTCTCTTCAAGAGAACATGAAAGTAGAGCAAGCATATGGTAAAAAGCCACTCTATCTGTGGGAGATGCAGTTGACTTCTAACTGCTCCTTGCTCCTTCTCTGCTGAGAGTAGTTTAATACAGTCTGGAGTGGTCAAAGGCAGGCCTGGGCACCTTCTCCTGGTTTTCTAACTGGTAGTTTTTTCCTGCTTGGGGGAAAAGAGAAGGCCATGTGACCCAATTCTGGCCAATTAGGCTTTGAGGAAATCTGCAAGAGGATCTCAGGAGAGCATTTGTTTTCATGATAAAAGAGGCTAGACAGTGGTACCACCTCCCCCTCCTCCTGAATATGGACATGATGATTGAAGCCGCCACTCTCATTCATTCATCCACTCAGCACCTGCTCACTGTACCTTACTATGTACTAGGTAGGGTTTAGAGTGCTGGGAAGTGGTCTTGAACAAAACAATGTCCCCATCTGCAACAGCTGGCACTTTAGGGCAGACAAAAGACATATGCAGGCATGGGCACATCCTCTTGGCTTGCTAGTTTTTATTTTTGCTAGGGGAAAGGGTATGCCATAGATGGTAAATGAAGATAAATTCCATGATGAAAAAATAAAGCAAAGAAGGGGAGTTACCACAAACATAGGGCCAAAGTAATTGCACAGAAGTAGCCCCAATACCAGGGAGCCAATAAACCACTACTTCGGGACTCCTGGATATGTAAGACAAATAAACTGGTTTTGTTTAAGTCTCTGTTAATTTGGTTTTCTATTACTTACAGCTGAATGAATTCCTGAGACGGTGTAGTGGGGGTGCAAAGAGACGAATAAGTCATCTGATTATTTCATCTCCACTCCCCAGAGTCATGGACTCCTAACAGTTCCTTGGCTGCCTTCCAGAAGTTTTCTATGTTAATACAAGCCAGATAAATATAAGCTATATATACAAGCTCTGTCTCTCTGTCACACACACACACACACACACACACACACACAGACACACACACAGGATAGCAGGTTTGGGATCTCGGAAGTAGGCAACCACCATAATACAGCATAATATGTAGACACGCAGCCTAACCACTTACTAGCTGTACTATCTTAGGTGCATTGTTTAGCTTCTATTTTTCAATTTCCTTATTAGTATAAAAGGGATAATAAGCCTTCCAAACAAAGTGTCTTATGATAACTTATTAGTTTCCTATGTAAAGCATTTTGAACTGTGCCTAGTACATTGTAATCACTCAGAAACCTTAGTTATTTTTACACATAAAGAGCATCATTCTATCATTTTTCCTTTTCACAATTTGCTTGTACATCTTTCCAACCCACACATATAAATCCCTCTTTTTGGCACCTCTGTCATACTCTGTAGGATGAAAGAGATAGGCACTTTTCTTCTTAATGTCCACAGGACATTTTGAAAAGCGTTCTTGATAGAGGATTATATTCTAAAAGGATTTATCTGTGACACAGAAGCTGGCCACCAGCAAGAAGGAGGATGTGCTGAGATATGAGTTCTTTGATATCCTTCACAGTACACATTTCTCTGTCCTCTACTTTCTCCCACTCCATGCTGTACACTTTACTTTTAGTTATGTGTAGTGTTAGGTACCCTCACGTGGTAGTATTTATGATACATTCTCCTACAACAGTTAATATGGGATTTTCCAGATTTTCTCCCATGAACTCATATATCCTGTTTTAGGATGAATTAAGTATTAATAATAACAATAATTATTATTATTACAATGAAACAAACCCAGAAGTCCTCTTGGTGACATTAATTCTAAGAAGAAAGAGGTATTTAAATGACTAAAATAACAACTAGTCCAGTGGGAAACAAAAGCATTAAATCAATCAGAGTAATAATATGAAGTGCATGAAGGAGAATGAGCGTAAAGGGCAATAGAAATAACTAATCACATCTAATCACGTCTTACAGAGATGTGCAAGGGATCAAGAAACAATCTGGGTGAGACTGGCTACTTGGGATTCTAATCAGAGTGGTATTCCAGGTAGTAGAGAGAATCACTCATACCAAGCCATGGAGTGAGAAACTCAGGGATCATAGTAGTAGGTTAGAAGGGTTGAATGAGATAGAACCAGAGAAGATGGTTGGGGTGAACTGGCAAGGATATTGGGTCCAACTGACTTGTTGGATGGCATTAGCTCTGGCCTTTCACAAGTATGGTTCATAATAATACAGATGGCGGGCAGAATTCCCAGAATTCTGTCTTGTACCACTATGTATACTCAGCTCTTACCTGTCTCTCCACCTAACTTTTTGTGGGGGTCTCCATGAAAAAGCAGGTGGACTTTGGGAAGAGATATAGTAACGCAGATTATCAACAGTGGGGAGCTGAAAATGGTGTGTCTCCGTCTTGAGGATGAGTGGATTAACGGAGACTTTAGTCAAGATTCTCTGAGATACAGCATGAAAGAATGTAATAAAATCACTTCAGGGAGATGAAAAACTATATTAAAAGGGCAGTGAGATGAAAAGGCAAGTTAGGCATTCCACCTTGGAAGTCAGATCTTGGGATTTCAGTAAGAGGCACTTTCATCTAAGGGTAAGTACATCACTCTAGTAGCCACAAGGTACTTTCTCTCCAGGGGACTGCCATTAAGAAAGCATGGTCATCAGTAACTGTGTCCCTTTTAATAAATTTCATAGTCCTAAGAGAGACAGAATCTGATTGGCCTGTTTTTGTTTGCCTAGTATCTTTGTGGCTGAATCAATCAACTGTGACCACCCAATGGTAGAATTGATAGCCCAAACTTGGTGGACCCATTGTGAGTCACACAGAGCTCTCCCCTAGTCCAAAATGGCAAGTCATAATTTCTTAATCCTTGGATAGAGTGAAGAACAATTTGCAAGAATAACACAACTGGTCCTCCATTCAAACCAAGGAGTAGGGGCAGTTAGAGCTACCCTTGTTGGATTCAGGCCGTAAGAAATTTGGACTTCATAATTTACAAAGTCAACAAGGAGCCAACAAATCCATTCAGCACACATAAAATATTTCATGTGAGGCACAAGGGAACTGGAGCAGGTCTTAGAGAAGATGGATTTACATCTAGCAATAAAATCCCAACTCCAGTAACCTTTGCACTTAGGTCTGGATTTTGTCTGGATCTTAAAGCTTTTATAAGTGCTGAAGAGCATGAACTCTGTAAGAGTTGGAATTTCTCTCGCCTTCTCTCCCTAGAGATTGGGCTGCCAGGACGAGGTTGGGGAGGGAGGCACTGCTACTTTTCATTCTCTTGGCATGGGGATTCTTTGCCTTGAGTACGTTTCATCTCTGCCTGTGGATGGGCTTGGCCTCGTGGCCACTAGAGTGATGTACTTACCCTTGCTGAGCAACAGCGTCCTCACCTGGGAAATGCTCCTACCAACTTCACGAGGCTTTGTGAATACTAAATCTATGACATATCTGAAAGCATTTATAAATTAACAAAATTAAATTATTTTGGAATCTAGGAGTTTGATTTAGGAGGCAGAAAAACTCTTGTTTTGAGTGTCAACCTTTGGCCTAGGTACTTGACCTCACCTTTCTGAGCCTCAGTTTCCTTGTCCATAGAACAGGCACAATAGTGCTTATCTTAGGATGTTATTGTGAAGGTTAAATGGCAATACATGGAAGAGTCTTGTAAGGTCTGAATGCAGGGTCGATGCAAATCATGTCATAGTCATGTCTAACCTCCATGGAAATGTTCAAGAAGCCAAACCTAACATTCATGGTGGATGTAAGTCTCTCCCTGACTAATGGGCCCTTGGGGTCTGTATTTCTAGTGCCCACTTACATAAGTGCTTAAGCTCTTTCTTTTTTTCTGGATACACTAGAAACAATGCTTCCAAGCCTCCTCACACTTGAACAAGGTCGTGTTACCAGTTAGGGCCACAGAAATACTAGTAGTATGACTCACTTGCAGGCTGAAGCAGTGAGAATTCTCTGTGTGAGATGTCCACTACCCTACTTCCCTGCTTGTGAAAAGTGTGGAATTTATGTTAATGTGATGGAACCACTGAATCTCTGAGTCTCAGAGTGGAAGACAGTGAACTTTGAGGGTCTCAGTTTGACAGTGAACTTTGTATAGAGAGCCACTGAGATTTGGGAAATATTTGTTATTGCAACATGTCCTCGCCTATTCTGATACACTGTTATATTGCTTACTTATCTATGTGATCTTGGCCAAGTCATTTAATTTTTCTGAAGCTCACTTGTCTCACCTAAAAAATAGGACAAATAGTAGCATCAAATCATGAGGTTGTTAATGAGATTTTGCATGTAAAATGCTTAGTATAAGCATAAAGAATATGCTTGGTTCCTCGGGTGGTAATGGTGACATTAATAATGACAGCAGGGTGATGGTGATTGTGACGATAAGATATTGGATGTTTCAGAAGCTGGGTGTGGTCACAAGATCCAAACCCTTCTATTAAAGAATTCAGACTGCACTTTTCGACACTGAGTGAGAGCTTTCTCTGACGCATGCCAGTACCCATTTTCTTTTTTCCTTTTCTTAATCAAATGGCACCAATTAAGTACCAATATCCGTGGTTGTCTACACAACTCCATATATTAAAAGGTAACTACAATGAACATAGTATAATTTGGAAAAATGTTAACCAGACATCTTGGTCAGCAGCCTGCACTTCTGTTCTTAGTGATATTAATTACTTTTGTTCATTTACCAAGAATGTGAAATTGGCATGACACTGCACACAGCCGCTATAGGGATGGATGGGAATTGGCCTCTACCCTCAAGGGATGCACAGTCTGTCTGATGTTTATAGTGATCATCTTGAGATGCTGTGTGCCTTATCTCTCCACCCTGCCCTGTCCTAGTACCAGACGTTCACAATGTAGTTCCATAGAATTTGAGTTTTGTGGACAGAGGATTTGAATCTGAATTCCAGTTTTATCACATTCTAGCTATGTTGTTGGGTAAACTCTTTGACCTCTGTTATCCTTTGGTATCTTATTTTGGCTGGGAAGGGGTTAATAATTGTTGTAAGAATTAGTTACAGCAGTGCTTGCTTCAGCAGCAAATATACTAAAGAATTAGAAACAACATAAGTAATATATCTTAGTCAGAGATTAGCATTTAGTAGGTGCTTGGTAAATATTAGCCAAACCTTGTATTAAGCATTTTATATATATCATCTCATTAACAACCTTAAGAATTAATACTATTATTTACCACATTTTACAGATGAGCAAAGTAAACCTCAGAGAAATTAAATGGCTTGGCCAAGATCACATAGGTAAGTAAGTAATGTGACAGTGTAATAGTCAGAATAAGCTAGGGCATGCTGAAATAACAAAAATCTCTTAAATCTTGGTGGCTTAATTTATGAAAATTTTCTTAATGACAGAGATTCTGCATTACTCTCTGTTCCCAAATGCTTGGATCACAGAAAGTGCTTCATTTCTATTTATGAAATGGGATGCTGAAAAAATTATATTTCAGAGGAATCTGCTTTTGATGGTATTTGAGGTAGTTTTATATTTTGAATTTGCTTTAGGTTTATGTGGAAGATTTCATTTAATTGATGTATTTTAGCTAAAATAAAATTTGAATCTCTGTCATAAGGATTACGCTACTTGCATTTTAAAAATTCTTAGTCAATTATTACTATTGTTTTGGTGAGAACCTTTCTTTTTTTAAACTTAATTTAATGCTTTTTTTTTTTTTTTTTGTACCAAGGATTGAACTCTTGACCTTGCACTTGCCAGGCAGGCGCTTATGCTGCTGAGCTAAATTCCCAGCTTGGGTGAGGACCTTTCTTGCTAATTTCATTTCTAAATTTTATGATTCCCATTCCATTCTTCTCCCCATAATAACAGTATAGGTGGGGCTGGGGATATAACTCAGCGGTGCAGTGCCTGCCTGGCAAGCATAAGGCCCTGAGTTCAATTCCTGGTGCCAAAACAAAACAAAACAAAAAGCCATTATGCGTGATGTATATAGAACATGTCTGCAGCTTTGTGGGTTTGTTTTTAATTTATTTGAGTTGAATTGCCCTGAAAATTTTGTTCTGTTTTTTACTTTCTCAGGCAACGTTCCATTTTTGTAACATGTCTATATTCCTTACTTTATTGTTCCTCACTACTTCATAATATTCCATGCAGTAACTTTTTATTAACCAGAAAATTGGATTTACCAGAGCACCTCTATTCCTCAGCCAAGTCTACTGTCCTAAAAATATTGCCTTCATTTTGTACTGGGTAAATCAGTCATTAAATTATGATCTGGTGATGGTACTTTAGCAATAACAATGGCACGTGCCCACTTACCCACATTGAGAATTGCATGAGGGAAGACCTAAATGCAAGTTCTTTGATCTTATGCCTCTCTGATGTGTGTGTGTGATCACACATGCATATACACTTTTGGCTATATTATACTTTTTTGTGTCTTAAATAAATATTCCAATTTACATAATTGAAACGAATTTCCATGGTGCATGAAAATATAAACTCAGGACTATAATGTGAATTAGAACAATTCATACCCCACAGTAAAAAGATCCTTGAGTTTACAAGCAGGCAATCTATATTCACATTTGGGTTCTGCCTCTTGGTAGCTTAGTGATTTCAGTCAACTCATTTAACATCTTCTATGAAGTATAGAATAATAAATGCAGGGATGTCAAGAAGCTAAGATGACATAATAATCAGACATGCTGGAGAAATGTAGCACTGCATCCTGTATTTTATTTCATTTCATATATAGAATTCTAAGACTATATGTAACCAGCTAATATTTGAATGCCTGCTCTAATGTGACTCCTTTGCATTTGGTGCCCGTGTAACACACTGCTGATTGAACTGGACACAGTCTTGTGATCTTCCCACGTAGCCCTCCAGGAAAGGCTTAGCCCTACCTACTGATTAGACTTGGCTTGCACCCAAAATGTCATATTTGCCATTCCTGATTTAGGTACTGTGCTGAGTCCACTGGGGAATAGCAGACACAAATATGTTCCCAGATCTGTCCTCACTCAATTTGGAGTCAAGTAGGGAACACATGCAACAAACTCTGAAACAAGGCAAAATCTTATCTCATGATACATCATCAACGTGGCAACACAGGATCGGGATACTGATTCCATGTGACAGCTTTGTAGAGGTCAGAGATAATCTGAAAGGTCCGTATGTGAGGAAGAACATTACTGGTAGAAGGAAGAAAATAGCCATGTTTAAAATGCAAGAAGTGCAAAATATGTCCAGAGTAGTAACTCAGTCTGACTTAAATCTAGGAGGTGTGCTATAAAATGTGCAAGATGCATTGAATATTATAAGAAGTTTAGAATATTTTCTTATTCTACTGCTACTACTATTAGTACTTTTACTAGTGTGAACTGGTATTTTATGAGCTTTTATACTGTTCCAAGCTCCGAGCTGAGCATTTTAGGTACATGATCCCATTTGATAATCAAGAAAACTCTCTGAAGTAGTATGTCAGTTAGTTCTTGCTAGGTAACAAACCACTTCAAAACATGGTAACTAGAAGAAGCCATCATTTATGATTCCCTATGAGTTTAGAGAGATTCTTAAGAGTCAGGCCAACCTTGGCCAGTCTTGGGCTTGCCCATATCCCTAGGTTCAGAAGGTGATCATATTGGGCCTGGTCACCTTGGTTGGCTTCAATTGATTGCTCCCACATCCTTTCACCAGACAAGCCTTGGCTTGGTCACCTTCCAGCTGTGGGATTCTGAAACAGAGACAGGAAGCCCACAAACTTCTTGAAGTCCAAGTTTAGCATTTGCACAGACACTTCTGTTGTCATCAATTTGTTTCATGTGGCCAGCTCAGATTCAAGGAATGTGACAACAGAATTTACCACCTGATGGGAACTGTTCAAAAAGTACCTTGCAATCCATACACCACAAGCAGAAGCTCATATTACTATCTTCATATTAAAGATGAAGGAACTGTGGCCTCCGGAAGTTGAGCGTCTGGCCCAAGATCCTGTCACAGTTAAGTAAGGAACCAGACTTCAACCTGACTCAGTAGGCAGTTAGGACACCAAAAAGATCTTGGGCATGGGCAAGATGCTATCAGCAGAAAAATAAAGAAGGGATATCGCTAGGACCAAATAATGACACCATGGAGAATACAATTCTATTGTAATTCATTATTCCAATAGAAGTTCACCCTGTATTTCCTGTAAGTATAATAAGCATAATACTGTAAGATCTTGGGGCTTTGCATCATCTTTGCACCACTCTGTTACGATGTTGGCCTTTGAAAGGCACCTTTTCTGGGGTTGTTGCCTCAGGCCTTTTATTATATGTATTTGTCAGGAAACCACATTCCATCTTGGGTACTTTCTCCAGGGTGCCTTGTGACTTTTGGGTGAAGGGACATGTCATTCCAAAAATTCACGTAGGTACTCAGTCACCTCAGTATCCCTGCATGGTAGTTCCCCCTGGCAAAGTACTTTAGATGCTGTTGATGTTAGTGTGGTACTAGGATCTCCAGTTGCCTCACTGCCATCAGAAGGAGGTCTGGCACACCAACAAAAGACGCTTTTTAGAAGCAAATTTGATACCCAGCCAGAAACAGACTTGCACCAAAGAACTGTGCAGCAGCAAACTCTGGGGACTAGAGACCAAAAGGCACAGTGGCTTAATTCTCTTCTAAGTCAAGGGCAATGAACCTGTCTTAAATTGAGATACTCAGTTCACAGATTCAAAGCCATGAGTACCATTACTATTGACTAAAAATGGTCAATACTCAGGAGAGAGTCTGAGGAAGTTACAAGGAAAGGAACATGCTTTCAAGAAAGACAAGTGCAGCATTGGATTCTGTGCCCTGTATTTTCTCTATGTGGCACATTACACAAAGAACTTAACCTCCCTGGGCCTCAGTTTCCTCTTCATAATATAAAGACAATAATATTTGCTCTTCAAGGTTATCGTTAGATACCTACAGAAGCTACAGGCAAAAGCTCTTCCAGTAGTTATTGTGATCAAGAACAGAACTTTATCACTAGAAGGGGGACATCTGATGTCCAGCAAGTCTGCTCAAGAAAAAGCCAAGTGTAACCAAAGAAACTAACCATCACTGCTCCAAACCCTGATACTCAATAATTACCTGCTCTACTGCTACTGCTGTGTCCTGCTTGGGGAGACCCTCTATCTTTGATTCTTAGAAGTGGCTTTCCCTTAAAATCATGTGGGAAACTTTCATAGATCTCAATGCCCTGGTCCATCTCTCCGATAATCAGATCAGAACCTCTGGGGATATGGCTCAGAAATCAATATTTTTTAAAGCTCTCTAGCAGGCTTGGACCAGGACCAGGTGAAGGGATTGCCTATTCTGCAAAATTTAAGGAGACACTCCTTCTCAGACAGTGGTCTTGCATTTGCCTGTGTCTGAGAATATGCGCCTCCTTCAATCTTGTGCTGTAGTCTCTCCCTGCTCCCCAGTGAGTCTGATAATCAGCCACAGTTTGAGCAGTCATTAAAATAATGGAAAGTATTCATGGTCACAAAGTGTCCTGACTCTTTATCATCCTGTTCCTTGTCCTCTTTTCCTCTTCTGCATCCGCCTACACTTCCCTGAAATGTGGAATTAAACTATGTCAGCCTCTAACTTCCAGATGATCACAGTGTTTAGTAAATAACTCACCTGGTCTCTTATGTGTACAGGTTAGCACTTTTTTGTGGTACTGGGGATTGAATGCAAGTCTTTTACACTGAGCTACAATGCTAGGCCTTTGTAATATTTTTATTTTGAGGCAGAGTCTTGCTAAGTCACTAAATTGTCCAATCTGGGCTCCAACCTATGAATCTTCTGCTTCAGCCTTCCAGAGTGCTGAAATTATAGGTATATGCCACTACACCTGTCTTAGTTGAACAGATTTTTTCTTTACCTTTTTCAGAAGGATTCTTTGCATGCCAGTGACTTAGAAGGATTTCCTTCCAAATAATACTGTGCTATATACAAGAAGGATCTACTTAATTAAGCAAAACAAACAAAACAAAACAAAACACTAACCTCTCAGTTGTATAGCCCTTGATAGCTATACTTAACATATTATATAACAGGGCTCGCCCTGGGAAAACGGGTCATGTTTGTCTGTGGTAGGACATCTACTAGGCACTTTCATAAATGAGCCAGTGAATGTGTGGTCCTATGTCTCAAGTCCATCGGTTCTTCCCCCTAGGAGGTAGTGGTCCAATTCACCATTGCTTTCTCTTGGAACATCTCAGTGGCAGGGACCAGCTGTAGGAATCACCCCTTGCACACAGTAGGGGCACAAACAGTATTTCTTACATAAAACGGAGTACCCAGTGCCCCTGGAGCCCACACTGACTCTCTTGGCCTCCTGAGAGGTCTAGGAAGTACTCAAGGAAGGGTTCAATAACAGCTCAGAGAGCCAAACTGCAGAAAGACCAGTGCTTGAAATCTATGGCTGTCACAGTCACCCATGTGGGAAAAAGGCAGGACATGGCTGTGATGTAGGAGTGGGGCAGTCACATGGATGAGGTCAGGATGACCAAGAGAAGAGACGAGAGGTCTCCTCCCTTCTCCCCAGCTGACCTTACAGGACCTGGGTTAGTACTTGGGCCAGAAGGAGGGAGGGTTGGAGGAAAAGCCCAGAGTTCAATTTGATATCAGATGTGCTACCAGCTGCTTCTGTTTGAGGACCTATATCTGTGAAAGAGGCGTGTGATTCAGACCGGTGTAGCAACCAAAATCTTTTTTTTATTAAAATGCTTTGTGCTCCAGGATACCAGGGAGTTAAGCTGATCTGTCTCTGAGAGTATGTTTGCCTAGAGCACACTATTAGATACTTTGTCTCCTTTAAAATAATACTAAGAGATGGGCTTTATGCCTCTCTGCTCCTGCCTTATATTGTTGCTTGCGGAAACAGGGCCACGAGAAGAGATCCCTGGCCTTTTGCACAGGACCTTGATGTGCCACAAACCCAGGTCTGTCAGATTTCCAGAAATCTTTAAAGTGTGCAACTGCAGAAAACAAACCCGTTTGATTTTTCCACATCATTTGTAAACACGGTATTTATGCATCAGGATGAACAGAGTGTCTCACAGCTCCTTTGCAGAGTTACAAATGCTATGGCATCGTTCACAGCAGCGGTCCTTGTGGATAGAAGATTTTATCAAGATCATTTATTTATAAAGAAAACAGCCTCATTATGTTCCCCGTTAATCAGCCCTCTGCCTTTCATACTGTGTTCAAGCCCATTGGCATTTAGAAGATAAAATACATACATTTGATTATTCTTTGACACCTCAGGATTTAAAAAGGAAAAAAGAGAGGAAAAACTGACAGCAAATTCTTTAATGCAATTACGTGCCCAGTTTTGTGTCTCTCTGAGCATGTAAAGGTGTCTCCTAACACTATGGTGCTATCCTTGGCGGGCTTTCCTTATAATTCACCACTTCCTTAAATGGTGCAATATGTATTATTCTTCCCCTATAAACTTGGGGCATCACAAGCCTGATTCTCCAACTGCAAATAATAAAATGTGGGTGAGATCAGTACTTCTAATTCAAGAATAAACTAGAAGAGATGTCATGTTTAAAACTTCATGAAGACTGGGACTTGGAGTGATACATTTGTGAGCAGCAAGCGACTTCTGCTTTTCCCTAAATTTGAAGAACCGCCTAAGCCCTGCACTTCTCCACTTAAATATCTCTTGCTTGAGTTGCCACAAAGAGCCTTTGTACATTATTCTGAAAAGCCATAAACATAGGATTATGTATTCTTGCATGTCTTATTTGAGGCATCAGCAGCAAAGTATACCAAAGGCAAATTTATGTTTAGAGCTATCAATAAAACATAACCAAAAGTCTGCTAAATTAGTAATAATGAAAAACCTACCCAGTTCTATTTTTCTCTCTCTCCTGATTTTTCTCTCTTTTTTAATATTACAAAGCAACTTTTAAAGCACTTGCCTTTGGTGTAAGGGTGGTCTCCTAAGACAGCGTATACTTAAATATCCCAGAGGCACCTCAAGGGCTTATTTTTAGATTGGGGTATCAAAGGAGAACTAAACTAAAATCTAATAATGGTTTTACATTAAATGCCTTCAAGTACTGCCAAGGGCCCTTACAATCAGCTGTCCAACGTGAAAAGCAGAGTTTATCAGCAAGATGGGGAAGATACTGTTTGCCAGCACTTGTTATTAACGCAAATGAATAGATAGTTTTGTGGAGGACTTTAAAAGCTCTGTTTCCATGGCATGGATGCTGAGAAACCACACAAGAAACCATTTAGCCAAGAGGGAGAATTATTTCTCATCTCACTACAGCCACTCTGGATTTGCTGAATGGAATAAACAGCCAGGCAGGAGGAAAGATGCCCGCCATGGGCAGTGTGGGCGCAGTCAGGGATGGAGTCACAGCTCTGGCCTTGTGAGGGGTTTCACTCCTGCAGGGAGAGAGGGCAACAGCTGTCCTATGGCCCCAGGAGGCAGCCTGCAGACAGGCGCCTGGGTGTGGTTTCTTTTTGGTGCCTCAATCATTTGCAAGAGGTTGGTGGACTAGAAAACAGACAATTATCTCTCTCCACTGTGAGAACATGAGTGCTGGAAGGCCTCTGAGATCAGTCAGCAGAGTGGTTTTCATTTGCTTTTTAGCCTCAGAACCCTTTCTTCCCTCAAAATATTATGCAGAACTCTGATTATAAAAAAAGATAAAAGCAGAAAGCTCTGGTGAAGGTGGGGCTGAGGGCTTCAGAATCCCACCCACTGAGTCCCTGACCCTCCTCCTAGGATAACTTCTGTGAATGCCTGAAGGCTCAGCAAAATGTAATTTTAAAACCAAGGCATCTTAGCCTGACATGCATCCCACTTACATGTGAAGCAACCAAGACTCAGAGAGGAAAAGTGACTTACCCAAAGTCAAACAGCTTGCTAAGGGCAGAGAGGAACCAATAATGCCAGACAGGGGCTTTGCATGCTATAGTTATTAAGATTCGAAAGCAGACAACTGGATCCGCTAGCCCTGCTTTGCCTGTAATGTGATTTGGCAGGTTCAAAAGCTGGGCGTATCTCTGTTGTTCTATCTTTCCTAACATGCTTTATTCTTCCTGGAGGTAAACAAGAATGCTTACAATTAAGCAAATTTAAAAATGACAACTGCGGTGATGTTTTCTGTTTTGTAGTTTTACTTCTAAAATACTGAATGCTTGTCCTGTGTGTTTAATCTTTTCTGTCTTCTATAACTCTCTCAAGAAACTAGGACTCCAGCTACTGTTCCAATACCTATGATATTGTAGGCCTGGTACCTTCTAATAGTTCAATGTACCCCAGCCATCTGGCTCATACAGCAGTGGCCCAGTTTTCACTGAACCCCTACCTCCTGATTTAAGTTTGTCAGCACCAAACACCAAGCAGACCCATAGCATATGGAATGTAGAAGCTCTATTTGATCCATATTCCCTACCAAGAGGGATCCTTATTTGCAATGAATTCTACCTGACAGTGAGAAGTCCAGGATGGTCAGGCTAGATCCTGGGTCCCTGAAGCCTGGTTCTTCACCTGACCTGGTTGTTTCACCTGCCTCCCATTATATGCAATGAACAGAGCCTACTGCAGCCTAGAGGCTAGGAGCTGGAGGTACAGAAATACATAGATTTGAACACTAATTCTTGGCCCAGAACAAGCCACTAAATTGTGCCTATGTCCCTTGCACAAAACGAAGGGAACTCAATCTTCGGACATTGGAATTATGTCTAGATGCCTCTAAATTGTTATTACAAGGGCAAAAAGCCTAGCTTAAACTAATTAGTGGAATGTATGGGAAGAGAATAATACTGTAGTCTTATTTGCACATTTCTTCAACCACAGAAGGAACAGTATGGTAGTGTTAATCCCATAAAGCTATTTCAGCTGAGTTGGTACTGGAAAATCTACCTTGAGTTGCTGCATCTCTTAATGCAAGGATGTGCCAGTGTGGGGGTACAGGAACGTCAGAGAAGATGGGCCAGCAGGGGATTACTGAACCCACTCTCCATGCAAAGGGCACACAGTACTCCCCATTGTTGGGGAATCTGGTCTCTGGGCAGTAGGCATTCAATGCAGCTAGGGAACTCTGAGGTGCCAGTGTGTACAAACTGTGCATTTTCAACTTGGCATAACATCTCTGTAATTTCTGAGTCCTTTCATATTGTAATCATCACAGAAATGTACTATTCTCTGAATCCATGAGCATCATTCTTTCAATGACCACCCCATTCACTCAACTACTTCTTTATTCTCTTCCCATACATTCCACTAACTAGTTTCAGCCAGACTTTTTGCTCTTTCAACTTAAACAACCCTAACAATTAGAGGCACCTAGACATAATCTAAGCCCCTAAAGATTGAGTTCCCTTCCTGTTGTTCCAAGTCTTTTACTGAAGTACAGACAGATTCAAAGACAAAAGTCCAAGCGTTGTCACAAACATCTTCCAAATGCCTCTGGAAAAATAAGAGGGAGATGGCAATGCTAGGAGGCAAGGGCTGTGGAAGAGAAGGGAGGAAATAACAGAGTGAGTACAGGACAAAGGAAAGGATGAAGAATACTTTTCAAGAAAGGTGGATTTTTAAGTTTATTTATTTAGTAGTACTGGAGATTGAATCCAAGGCCTTTACACTGAACTACATTCCCAGTCCTTTAATTTCTTTTTATTTTTTTTTAAAGACAGAGTCTCTGTTATGGCTGTGTCTAGATGTCTCCCCAAAGTCTCAGACAGTCATAGATGGGACTTTTTCAGAGGTGGCTAGATCTAAAGTGTGTGACTGATTCATGCGCAATGCTAAGGTTAGAGGGCGGGTGATTACTAAATCAGTCTACTCATTGGTTTGGCACTGCCCTAATCCTGGTAATCTGAATACAATATAAGGGACAGAAAGAGACTTATCCCTTGATTTCTTGGCTGCCTTAGGCCTACTTTGAGCTGTTTTTCTCCTGCAATGTCTGTCTGCCATGCCACCCTGCCTTGGAGCCAGTTGATGATGGATTGAAACCTCTACAAGCTATGTGAGCTAAATAAACCTTTCTTCCCTTAACTTGTGAGTGTTCGGTATTTTGACTCACTGATGTGCAAAGTAACTAAGACAGTCTCACTGAGTTGCTAAGTTGGTCAGAATGTGCTCAAACTTGTGATTTCCCTGCCTCAGCCTCCCAGAATACTGAGATTACAGGCATGCCCCACCATACCTGGCTTTTTGCTCTGGGTCTTGAGAAGGGGAACATCAGAGGCAGAGGCACAGGGTCAAGACATGTGGGATATGTTGTTACCAGCACTGTTGCATATGGGAAGTGTCCCAGAGACAGAGCATGGAGTCAGGTAGCATCATTCTTGGAGTGTTTCTTTCAGGTGCTTTACAGACAATCTTTTATTGGATAGTCACACACCCTTGGACCAAGTCTTAAATTATTACCACTTCACGTAAGAGTCAGATGTTTACAGGTTCTCAGGGATTCAGATGCCTCCCAGGAGGTCTGACACTCATAGCTATGACTTCAGGGCCCCAGATGCCAAGCTCAGTGGAGACACTGAAGAGTAGAAGAAATGTGGCCTCTGCCCTTCTGGAGCTGACTGTGTTGCTAAGAGTTTACACTTAGTGATTTTATGCACGTTAGTTAGGTATGATAGAATCCTCCCCCTCTTGTGTGGCTTTTACACTTCTGAAAAGACGTTTGTGATCACACCCCCAACATGAACTTCCCTGCCACTTCCCACTTTCCCGGTAACCCTTGATTTTTGGGATTCTAGTCAGGCTGCTTATTTCACTGATCAAGGTGGAATGTGAATGAGGGCACGCTGAACAGGTCAGCCCATCCCATTTGCTTGCCCGTTACTGGTTCAGGAGTGGGTATGTGACTTCCACTGTCCTGTCATGGTGGATCTCAGGTCTTTGGGAATGCAGAGAATTTCAGCTCTGTGATGTGAATGAAAAAATGGGAAACTCTGTAACTAAGAAAAGCTAGGTGGGCCTTGGCGAAACAAAGCTTGCCAAGGTTGAAGTCATTACCAAGTGAATAAAATAGAGAAATCAACCAAGGGAAGCTGGATCGTGGCTCCTGGATTATGCCTCACCTTAAGACTCAGTAGTCACAAAAACCAGTTTGAGTCAGGAGTCCATTGAAATCCAAAGTTTATGTTTTGGTGGCCATTACTGTCATGGAATAGGGTCTTGTGGGTCTCAGTCTATCCAGTCTTTCTGTGACCTTAATTCTTCACATCTCAATTTCTTTATCTGTAAGATGGGAAGGCCAGATTGAACAAACATAAGGGTGATGATGACACTACTTGTCGAGCACTTACTGCTTGCCATTTGCTCTGCTGAGGGTTTTTGGATAGAACATCTCATTGAGTGGGGCCAACCTGAGGAAGTAGTAACATGAGGAAGCTGATATCCAGAGAGAATGAATCACTTGCATAGGACCACAGGATACAACTAGTAAATAGGAGCACTGAGGTTAGGTTCATGAATGTGACACTTACAGATCAGATTCTTTTCTCAACCAGCTTCTTTAATGCAAAACTTTGTTAATGGTCTATAAGCTCTAAAAGTCCTGGGATGATAGCTATATTATTTTTACGTTATTCCCAAACATCATCCGTAGTACTCAGGCATCTAAAACATATCTATTGAATGAATGAATGAATGAGTGAGTGAATGAATGAATGAATGAATGAGTAACTAGATGACCCCCAAGAGCCCATCCAGCCCTTTAGTCCTCTGAAATCTGCCTGTGCTCTTTACCTAATGAGGACTCCCAGACGTATTTCTTGGGTGAAGGGCAAGTTCCCTTCTCCTCCTCTGAACTGATGCCTGCTCCCCTGGCTGTCCCCTACTAATGAGGGGACATAGCCCAAGGGGACTCTGTCTCCAGGCTAATTATTTTCTGGCTGCTCTGGCCACACAATTCAAAATATTCAGGCCATTGTTGGTGTTTTACATCTTGCCACTGTTGCCCTTGTCAACTTCCAAGGGCATAAAGCCGCAGCCCAAAGGGCCAGCCCTTTCAAGGTCAGCCTGATGGCAAACACAAACTTAATTGAGCTGGAATAATATTTTTTTTCCATTGCTTGATGTGCAGGTGACAATACTTAAAATATCGACATGCCTTAATACTTTTAAATTCAGTTGTTTGCTGATCAGCAGCAGCTACTTAAATTGACCAATCTATCTTGCCCAGCTGGAGATCAAGGGATCAGCGCTTAATTTCATTCCCTGAATAAAGAATTTTTTATATCCACATGGAAATATCAGAACATGAAAGGTTAAATCAATATGGAGTTTTACATTGCTTAAAGGGCATTTGCATCCAAGCAGCCCTGAATGCAATTCACTTGTTTAATGAATTTTTTATGCTTATTTAATGAATTTCACAAAGGTTTGGTGTTTTTCATAAAATGGATAAGGACTTCCAGTTTTATGAAATAATAAAAATGGAACTGAAGTTATGAAATGAGCAATCTCATTAGTTAGGCATGATATATTCATATGAAAATGTACATGTCTCTGTATTATTGCCTGGCCACCATTATGCGAACAGTGACTTGTTATAATAGCATGGCAAATATTCCTCTAGTTAAGATATCAAGAAGTGACAGAAGGAAATTGCATTTTCTCTCCATTTCTAATAATGACATAATTAATGCTCATTTAAAATAATTACCTGGGCATTGTTTCCCAAGAGTGCTGAGGCCTAACTCAATGGTAAATGTGTCCTAAGATACTTTTGAACTTCAATAACTCTAATGATGTCCCTTGTTTTTTAATTACTTATTTGTTGAGATAACAAAGATCCCCTGCCTTTCTATTTTAATGTCTTAGTGCACAAATAGAATATATAAGACTATTTCTAAGAAATACAGGAAAAATACTGTGGCAGAGAGAGACAGACAGAGACAGAGACAGAGACAGACAGACAGAGAGAGAGAGAGAGAGAGAGAGAGAGAGAGAGAGAGAGATTGAAATTGTGGTATTAATTTTCTTACCTGGACTTTGTTTTGAGGTTGTATATTTCTTGAAGTTCTTGTTGGGAACCCAGAATTTGGTAATGTGGCTCAGGTAACTAACTAGGGATTCATCTCCTATTTTCACAGGTCAGAAAGTACACTGGTTAGCAATTCTAATTTTGAAAAACAAAACTATGCTTTGCAACTGTTAGACCATGGGCAAGTTACTTAACTTCTCTGGTCCTCAGCTGTAAAATATGGGTCATTCATGGTAGTTCCTGCCTCGTTGGGTTGAAGACAAGTTTACCTAAACCCATGCATGGTATATGCTGAACACAGTGGAATCTGGCTGCTGCCCATAATGTCTGCAGTTGGCACAGACTTTGGTAACACAAAGCAGATGTGTGGTGGAGCATCTGAACAGAAGACCATGCATCAGAGCTGGGAAGGGCCTCACGGAGCTGGTGCATCTCACTTCCTTTTCCTATTTAAGAGGCCAGGTAGCTAGAGGGCTCCTCAGGCATTCAAAGCTGAAATCAATTAATCCACTGATGAATGCATAGCTGCCTGCACATGCTGCTAGGAGGTGGAGCCTGGTCCAAAAGGTGTGACCTGGAAGGGTGTGTTCATCTCTGCATTCCTCCTTTCTCTCTATGCTTCCTAATTACCCTGGGTTGAGCACCTTTACCCCCTCTACCATCTTGTTTCTCCCTTGGAGCCGGTTGATCATGACTGAGACTGTGAGCAAACATAAACCTCTCCTCCTTTGAGTTGCAGATGTTGGATATTTTTGTCCCAGTGACAGGAAAGTAAGATAGGCACCATGCTCAAGGAATTTGGAATGTTGGTGAGTCAACTGTAGACAGCCAGGATACAATTTTATTATCTATAATTGTCTTATGCCTATATAAAAAGTTTACAAGAATTGCTGATTCCTCAGGGCCCTTTTGATGGCTGATTAAAATAATGTCACTGGATATAGAGAGATACTTAGCACTGTGGTTAGAAAACTTGTCCCTCCAGTTAGAACTGGGTGTCAGCATTATTTCTGCACGATTCCAGTTGTGTGGCTTTTGACACGTTGCTTAACCTCCCTGAGTATCAATGTACTCATCTTTCAAATAAACTATGATCCACTAGATTTGCTTGCATAGAAGACACAAACCCCCACCCTTTCCCTTTCCCTCCAGTGTAAAAATTACCGGGTCCCATGTGCCCATATTCCAGGTAGAAACAGGAGGTGGAGAGAAAAAATAATGGAAGTTGCTACCCCCCCGTGGTGGAGTTAGGTAATGCAAAATTTTAGGTGACAGTCTGAGAATTCTTGCATTTGAGGAGTGATGGGGGTTGATACATTTCTGCTTTATCATTTCACATTATTTTTTCTGTAATAGTACTGAACATTGAAGCCAGGGCCTCAAACATGTTAAGCACACAGTCTACCACTGAACTACAACTCCAGCCCTACTTTACAACTTTTTAAAATAATTGAAAGGAACAATATGACTGATAACATTTGATTGCTTCTATCTTCCAAATTTAGTATGTAAATGTATGTATACCAGAGTATATATCTGTGTATATGCACAGCAGGTCCCCCATAGCTGTGGATTTTGCTTCCACAGATTCAAGTGAGATAAAAAATATTCCAGAAAAAAATCTATTTTTACTGAACATGTAAAGACATATTTTTATTGGGTATTACAAGTCACTTAAAGATGATTTAAAGTATAAAGGAAGATATGCTTAAGTTGCATGTAAATGTCACAGCATTTTATTATTTTTCTTTTTATTTACTAGTGCATGTTTGCAGTACACAGAATTTACACTAATCTTAGGGAGTAGGTGCGCATACATAAAATAGCTTGATTGTTGTTTTAATCTCCTTGCCCTCCCTCCCTCAGTCTTTAAACCGTCTGTCCCCATTTTCATTGTTAATATTGTTCTTAGCTCATGTTTATGACATCTAGTGCACAGATTGGAGGCACTTGGTATCTGTAATCATTTTCTAAAAGGGACTTGAGCATCTGCAGATTTTGGTGAATGAAGAGGATCCTAGAACCTATCACCCTCATATACTGAAGGATAAAGCCGTTTTATACTCTTCAAAGTATAAAATATCTAAATATCCAGAAATTAAAACTTTCTACTTCATTCTAATATAGTCTTCTGTATTTACAATAATAAAACGTTAAATCGCTATCCCACCACTTTTAATGTCCGTGAAAAGACTTAAATATTTTCCTTTTCATCCTAAATTTTTCTGTTAGAGTGAATTTTTTTATATTGTTAATAACCCTCTTCAATTTCTTTAATCGCACCCCCACACACACACACCAAGGCGGAGGCAGCTTTCCCGCGTCTCCCCCATTCCCTGTTCGCGGGGCTCCCTCTGAAGCCCGTTTTGATCCGTTTTGATCCTAGTGCACAGCAGACGCCGGGAACGCGGTGACATTCACCCACCAGCAGCTCTTCGAGGGGAGTGGCCCTGGTATCTGCATAATGAAAACATCCCCTTTATTTTCTGCATTTGTCCCCTTGAGTCACAGTTCCAATGAATAGGAAGGCGGCATGAATTCTATACAAAAGTGCCTTGCGAGGAGTCAAGACTAACTTTACAGAGCAAGCGCCCTGGGTTTAAAACCTGCCTTGTTCAGGCTGTGTGCTTGGTACAGCAGCCCCGCAAGATAGACTACACAGCCTGGCTTTGCTTTTCTTCTTTTGACACGGGAAGTTGTCCAGATCACAGGTTGATGCCCCTGTCCTGCCTTCCACCTCCACCTGGCGCACTGGCTCTGCAGGTGGGTTGGGGAACACAGGAGTTAATCTTTGACTTATCTGTGCCCCTTGTCTCCTCTATGTCCCCTCCACTTGGCCTTCCCATCAGATCTTCCTGTACATTGACCACTTCTCACCCTGCCCAGCACTACAGGTCACCACCACACAGCATTGGATCCTGGATGTGTCAGCCTCCCAGGGTCTGGCCTCCCACCTCTCTTTCACTCTGGGACCCTAGATCTGAGGTCAGAATGAGACTTTTCAGATGCAAATCAGAAACTAGTCCCACTTGCTGGAAAAATCCCCACATTCTGGCTTCCTCAGACCCTGATTCTGCTCTTTCCCATTCTTCCTGGGCCTCCCTGACTGCACTCACACCAGTTTGCCTTCCCCAAACACCCACTTGGGTGCTTGCCGGCCCTCAGCCTGGAACTTCCTACCTTTCCAGACACCCCCTCAACCTGTTCTATTTCTCTTTGTAGAGCTTAGTCACAGAAATCGTGTTCTTCCCTCCCCAGTGGAAGTGGGGCTGAGTCATGCCCTACTGCTTAGAACAATCAGTACACACAGTAGGCGGCTTGTAGGCACCTGTTGGACAAACTAATAGATACCTAGGTCCCAGGACAGCCTTTATTGGCTGTCTGAAATAATTTCCCTGTTTCCCGTCATTCTGGTTTAGGAACCTAGGTATCCTTTCAATCAGCCCTGGGGAGGGAATACATCATGTCAGGATTGAGCTAAAAATTTTCAATTGTGCAGTCCCCACGCTTGTCCTGTCTATAATGGTAGTTTCATGGACACTAACATACAACGAACCCCATCATGTTTTATAAAAATCACATGCTTTAAATATGTGCAGACTAATCAAGTGTACCTTAAAAAAGCTGCTTGCAAAAAATTTTTTTAATGCTTTAAAGACTAAAACAAAAGCAACAACTTTAGCTAGTCCTTGAGTTCTTCCTCCCTCTCCAACTTTCTTTCCTCTGAACAGTCATTCATGTAAGCAGTATAGGGAAGTTTCCAGTTAACAGATTTTACTGGACGTCCAGTTTGGTTGGTTGATCCAGCACCTTTGTTTCTAATGCCAAGGTACAAAGAGAACAAGCTCCAGGTGCTGACAGCACCATCGAGGAGAGAGACAGCCGCACAGCACTGAGAACCCAGGCCAGGAGGAGCAGCAGTTAAGCGGGGCTGACAGCCTCATGCTTGGCCTGCAGGGTCCATTACATCAACTCTTGCCCAGTTCAATTTATCACCACCACTATTCCTAATCTAATAATCATAATAATTTCTACTAGGCCTGCCTTCTTGGGTATCAAAGGGTTATTTTTCTACCGCTAAAATTAATGATAAAAGAAAACAACCCCTTGGAATTAGAAGCAGTTGTGCTCACTGATGGTTGTGAGGAGCAGGGGTTCTTCCTGGGTGGGGGGCTTCTGAGGATTTCTTTGAGGACGCAGCCCCCCTCCCCAGGACCTCCTCCAGCATAGCATCACGGGTGTATGCAAAAATCAAAGTCACATTGGGCCTGCCTCTATCAGCTTTGCCATTTAATGTTTACCATCTGGGAGAGAAAATGTCCTGAAGCTTTTTAAAATAAATGAAGACATGCATTCCAGGTTTGTGGTGAGGGTTGCAGACAGGCCCATCGCTTCCCATGTTACCAGGGCTATGCCAGCTAGGGTGCCCCACGCCACCCACAGAAGACCCTCGGCTGTAGCGGGTAGTTCTTGGGGCTGTTTTGCCTCTACCTGGCTTCTAGGTTTCAAAGGCTGCTTGACATGGGGACCCAGCATTTTCCAACTCCACTTTGTTGTGTTCCACATCTTCACACTTGTCAAACAAATCCCACGTCACTAGGTATAGTAGATCCACCATTAGATTTTGAGGAAACTATTGAAAATAACCACGGATACAGCAGAAAAGAGACTTTTGTCCTTTATCATGTTTGTTTCACAATGTTAGAATGTTAGAACTTCAGATGTCATAGTTAAAAAGCAGGTAAAGTGGGCCCAAGATTTAGGGTATAGTAGTTTCACCCTTTCCTACAGTTTTGCTTTTCTAGTTTTTAATCTCCTGCAGTTTAAAAATATTACATAGAAAATTCTAGAAATCAATGATGGATGCATTCTTTGGACTAGAGTCTAAACTCAAAGTCTTCACACTTAGCTATACCCCCAGTCCTTTTAAAAATTAATGTACTTTGATATAGGATATTATTAAGTTGCTAAATTGAGGTAGGATATTATTAAGTTATTAAGTTGCTAATTATTAAATTGCTTATTAAATCGCTAAGTTGCCAAATCTGGACCTGAACTTCTAAGCCTCAGCCTCCCAGAGCACTGGGACTACAGGACTGTGTCACTACATCTGGCTCATAAACTTTAAATTGTGTGCCATTCTGAATGAAAAATGAAGCATCTTGCATGGGACATGAATCATCATTTTGTCCAGTGTATTGCCACTGTATATGCTACCTGCTTGTTAGTTACCTGGTAGTCATTTTAATTACCAGATCAACTGTCATGATATAGGACTTGTTTTCATGTGAACTTTATTTTACTATGATGGCGCAAAGTGCAAGAAGAATGATGTTGGCAATTCAGATATGGCAAAGAGAAGCCATAAGATGTTTTTCTTTAGTGAAAAGATGAAAGTACAGTATATTTTGAGAGATACCATACTCAATTTTTATTACAGAATATTGGTACAATTGTGCTCTTTGATTAGTTATTATTAACTTCTCGCTAATTTATAAATTAAGCTTTATTGTAGGTAGGTAGGTATTGGAAACAACACAGTATTTTTAAGGTTTGGTACAATTCACAATTTCAGATACCTACTTGAGAGTGGGGTAGAACATATCCTCTGCGGATAAGGGAGCTCTACTGGACTCTTGTATTTTGTGAAAAGCAGAACTGTTTTCATCAGAGAACCATCACTATTCAGTCCCAGTCATCTATTGCCAGCCTGCTGTTTCATGCAACATATTATCTGAGCAAAAACAATCTCTAAAAGCTTCACCGTGATCCTTGACATCTAGAAGTATCTGTGGCATTGACATCTATGGACATTCTGCTCTTGTTAGTTTACACGACTGGCTTGGTTGCATGAAGGATCCTTCTTAACTGGAGTATTTGATGATTCACTGAGCACTTTCACAAGTATAAACGCCATTTGACAGATGGAGATGAGCTTACTTAGGGCTACCTGGCTGGTTTAAAAGGTGATAGGTTTTGATTATCTTCTCTTCTGCTTAAATATGCAATTGTGGTGCATTAAAATCACTGAAAATTTTTGGATGGTTTTTCTACCCCAGGTCTGTCTACACCATCCTCTTGCATCTGGGCTGGCCTGGAGCTGCTCTGACCAATGGAGTTCAACTGAAGTGACATGGTACCATTTTTGGTGAGTCCTTTAAGAGATTGGCAGTTTCTGCCTCCTTTCTCTTAGAGCCATGCGCTTCCATGTAAGAAGTTCAGCTAGCTGGCTGCTGGGTCTGGATTACCCAGCCTTCCATCTACCCCACCAGAGCTGAGTAAATCATCTCAGCCCCAGGAGACCATCGAGCTGCCAGCTGAATACCAGCAAGGGCCCCCAGTCTATGGCACTGAAAGCGGAGGCATCTCCCACCTGATTTGTGCCCAGATTCCTAACACATAAAGCCACAATTTTAAATAACACCTTGACTCTTGTCTTAAGCCATTAAATGACAGGGAAGCAGACAATGCAGGCAACAATACAGATAACTGCAATTCTTACCTGCACAGCATATCCCTGAGTGAAGTACCATCTTATTTATTTTATTCTGATGTGCATAAGCATGTTAATGTCAATATAGCCAAGTTGCAGATTGCAGAAAAGCACCAAAGAGAAATTATCCACTCTCTGAAGAGTGTCACTAGAAATATTTATCTCTGTGTCATTTTTTATTTTATTTAACAAAATTGAAGTCAGACTGGGTTTACTCCTGTGTAATCTGCTTTTGTCACTTAGTAGTACATCATGATCATTTTACCACATGATGGAATATTCCTCAATGTGATTTTGAAAGGCTGCACAGAGAATATGCGTTATGGATATACTATGATTTATGTAACCAATTTCATATAGTTGAATATTTAGTTTGTTTCCAAATTTTCATCATTATAAATATTGTTGCAATCAATATCCTTGTCCATAGCCATTAGTTCATATCTCTGATTATTTTTTAGGATACATATTTACAAGTTAAATTGTTAAGTATGAAGTTTATAAATATTTTTCAGGAGTTTGAAAGCTGGGAAATTGTGCTGTGGACTATAATATTTGAAGTTAATACTTTCCTAGTAACATTTGAAATACTGAGGTTAATATTAGTACATTTAAAAGTCTCTTTTTTAGTTATGATTTTTTCTGGTGGTCTCGGTTACTACACTAACAGATAATAATGCTATGAAGTAGCTAAAATTGCTAGGCCTGTTTTTCAAAGAAGGAAACCAAGTCCTAGGGAGGTTAATGTCATACACAAATGTGAACCAAAGCCTGTCTGACTCTGTGTTCTTAACTGTTCTCACATGCTTTTCCAATAGTTAAAAAGTAAATTTTTTAAAAAATGTGTTTTGCCAATGACAATTAAGTCAAACATATTTTCCATGTCTGTAAACCATCTGTATAGCTCCTTTTGTGAGCTGATCATTTATGTCTTTTGACAATATTTTTACATTATATTCAAAGTTTTATTACTTATTCATAGTTGCTCTTTATATTCTAAAGACATCAAACTTTCATATATGCTACAGTTTTCTCTCTCAGACTTTCATTTTCTTTTTTACTCCATAGATGCTGCTTCTCAATTACAAATTCAAAAATGAAAATATATTTTCTGGTAAGGTAACAAAGTAGCAATATATATATATTTTCACATTGTTTTTTTATTTAAAAGAAAAAAAAGACACATATAAGAAAGACAAAAAGCAAAAGAGACAAACAAACGACTAGAGTAAATGCACAACAGTAACATTATAGGTTTACAAAACAGGATGATAGAAACTTGACAATGGTTGCAATATTGTGCATCGTTATCTTCAAAATGTTTGTTTACATTAACAGATATAGACATGTAAAATTGATCTAATGATATGAGTATTAACCATTCTTTCTCAATAACAAATACATTCAGCAGTATGTTCGTTTTAGTTATCTTACATATACATACATACAGATTTATATCTTTTCCTTTTCCCTTCCCTCTTTCCCCCTTTTCCCTTCCGAATTACTTTTGCTCTTTGAGCTGTTTTTTACCCTTACCTAGTATTTATTGTAGATTTTGGATCATATATACTTTTTCAGTTTCTTACACTAGGGAGACAATACGGTATTTACACATGTGGGTTTGATTTATCTCACTTATGAATATGGTCTCAAGTCGTGTCCATTTACTTATAAAAGTCTCAATGCAATCTTTCTTAATAGCTGAGTAGTACTCCATTGTATAAAAATACCACAGCTTTTTTTTTATCAGTTCTTTGATTGATGGGCACTTGGGTTGTTTCCAAGATCTGGTTATTACAATTGGGTTGCTATAAACATGGGTGAACAAATATCACTGTGGTATGATGTTTTCAATTCTTCTGGGAAAATGCCCAGAAGTGGGATAACTGGGTTGAATGGGATCTCTAATCCTAGCTTCTTAAGGAATCTCCACACTGACTTCCACAGTGGCTGCACCAGTCTACACTCCCACGAAGAGTGGAGAAGAGTTTCTTTTTCCCCACAGCCCCTCCAGCATTTGTTGTTGGTTGATTTTTTAATCTTGGCCATTCTTTCTGGAGGAATCTCAGTGTTTTAATTTGCATTTCCCAAATGACCATTGATGTTGAACATTTTTTCATATGTTTATTTGCCATTTGTATTTCTTTCCCTGAGAAGTGTGTATTCATCTCAGATGCCCATTTTTGGAATGGGTCCTTGAATTTTACGGGCCTGATTTCTTTTAATTCTTTATATGTTTTAGATAGAAATCCTTTGTCTGATGGACAATTGGCTAAGATATTTTCCCAGTTCGAGGGTTTTCTTTTCACTCTGTTGGAGATTTCCTTTGACATGCAAAAACTTTTTAATAAGATGAGATCCCAGTTGTTGATTTTGGGAAGTGTTTCCCATGCAATTTGATTTTTGTTCACTAACTCTCTGCCTACTCCTGTCATCAAGATTTTTGCCTACTCTGTCTTCTAGTAAATTTAGTGTCTCTGTTTTAATATTCAGATTTTTGATCCATTTTGACTTTATTTTAGTGCATGGTGATAGACATGGATCTAGTTTTAGTTTACGGCATATAGAAAGCCAGTTTTTCCAGCACCATTTGTTAAAGAGGCTATCTTTCTTCCAATGTACATGTTTGGCCCCTTTGTCAAAGATGAGTTGGCTAAGTGTGTTTGTAGTTGTGGCTGTATATTTTTACCTATTCCATTGATCTTCAGGTCTGTTTTTGTTCCAGTACAATGCTGATTTTATCACAGTAGCCTTGTAGTATAGTATCAAGTCGGGGATTGTAATGCCTCCTTCCTTACCTTTGTTATCCAGAATTGCCTTAGCTGTTCTAGGTCTTTCCTGGTTCCAGATGAATTTCAGGAATACTTTCTCTAGCTCAGTGAGGTAGGCAAGTGGTGTTTTGATTGGGATTGCATTAAATCTGTATAATAATTTTGGGAGAATGGCCATTTTCACGATGTTTGTTCTTCCTATCTATGAACAGGGAATATCTTTCCATTCTCTGAAATCTTCTTTGGTTTCCTTCTTCAGAGTAATGTAATTCTCACTGTATAGATCTTTTACTTCCTTTGTTAGATTGATTCCTAACTATTTCATTTTTTTGGATATTATAGTGAAGGGTGTGTTTTCCCTTATTTCTCTCTCAGTGACTTTGTTGTTTGTGTACAGGAGTGCTATTCATATCTGAGTGTTCACCTTGTATCCAGCAACATTACTGAATTTAGTTATTACTTCTAGAAGTCTTCTAATGGATTTTTGGGGGTCTTCTATGTAGAATATCATATCATCTGCAAATAATGATAATTTTACTTCTTCCTTTCCTATCCTTATTCCCTTTATTTCTTTCTCTTGTCTAATTGCTCTGGCTAGTATTTCCAGAACTATATTGAATAGGAGTGGTGATAATGGACACCCTTGTCTTGTTCCTGATGTTAGGTTGAAAGTTTTCAGTTTTTCTCCTTTTAGTAAGATGTTGGCTGTTGGTTTATGATATACAGCTTTTATTAGGTTGAAGTGGAAACCATCTATTTCTATTTTCTATAAGGTTTTTATCATGAATGAGTGTTGGATTTTGTCAAAAGTTTTTCTGCATCTATTGAGATGATCATGTGATTCTTGTCTTTGGCCCTGTTGATATGGTGCATTACATTTATTGATTTGCATGTGTGGAACCATCCCTGAATTCCTGGGATGAATGCCACTTGATCATGATGTATAATCTTTCTGATAACTTTCTGTATTTTATTTGCCAATATTTTATTGAGGATTTTTGCATCTATGTTCATTAGGGAGATTGGCCTGTAATTTTCCTTTTTGGTTGAGTCTTTCCCTGGTTTTGGTATTAGGGTAATACTTATTTCCAGGAATGAATTAGGGAGACTTACTTCCCTTTTAATTTCATCAAAGAGTTTGAGGAGTGTTAGCATTAAGTCTTCCCTAAATTTCTTGTAGAATTCAGTGGTGAATCCATTAGGGCCCGGGCTTTTTTTGCGGGTAGGGTCCTGATTACATTTTCAATTTCATGAGCTGAAATTGGGTTATTCAGCAGCTTTACATCTTCTTGATTCAGCTTTGGTAATTCATAGGTTTCTAGGAATCTGTCCATTTCTTCTGTGTTATCAAATCTATGTGAGTAAAGGTTTTCGAAGTAGGTGTTGATGATCTTCTGTATTTCCACCGGGTCTGTAGTGATTTTACCCTTTCCGTTTCTTATTGCATCAATCTGAGGTTTTTCTTTCCTCTTTTTGATAAAGTTGGCTAGGGCTTTATCAGTTTTATTTATTCTTTCAAAGAACCAACTCTTCAATTCATTAATTCTTTGTATTGTTTTCATAGTTTCAATTGCATTAATTTCTGCTTTAAGCTTGATAATTTCCTCCCTTCTTTGGCCTTTGTACTTGACTTGCTTTTCTTTTTTCTAGACGTTTGAGGTGCAGCATTAGGTTGTTTATGTGTGTTCTTTCCATTTTTCTGATGTGGGAGTTTAGTGCTATAAATTTCCCTCTGAGGACTGCTTTCATTGTGTCCCACAGGTTCCAGTAATTTGTATTTGCATTTTCATTCAATTGTAGATATTGTTTAATTTCTTCATTAACTTCTTCTGTGACCCATTGGTTATTTTGGAGTGTATTACTTAATTTCCATGTGTTTATGTGGTTATTGTAGGTTTTTTTGTCATTCATTTCCAATTTTACTGTGCTATGGTAGATCATACGCATGGAATTATTTCAGTTCCTTTGCATTTACTTAAGCATGTTTTGTGGACCAGCGTATGACCTATTTTAGAGAATGACCCATGTTCAGCTGAGAAGAATGTGTATTCTGATGTTGATGGGTGGAATACTCGGTATATATCTACTAGGTCCATTTGTTCACAAGTTTGATTCAGTTCTGTTATTTCTTTGCTGATTTTTTGTTTGGTTGATCTGTCTGTCTGTGACAGTGGGGTGTTAAGGTCCCGTGTTATAACTGTATTATTGTTTATTTGGTCTCTCATGTCTATTAAGAATTGTCTTACATAGTTGGGTGCTCCCATATCTGGCGCATATATATTTATAATTGTAATGTCTTCCTCTTGAAGTTTTCTCCTAACAAGTATATAGTGACCTTCTTTATCTCTTTTGATCATTTTAGGTTTGAAGTTCGTATTGTCTGCAAACATAATAGCTACCTTTGCTTTTTTCTGGGTTCCTATTGCATGGAGTATTGTTTTCCAGCCTTTGATTTTTAGTCTGTGAGTTTCCTTTTGACTGAAATATGTTTCTTGTATGCAGCATATTGTTGAATTTTGTTTCTTAACCCTCACTACCAGTTTGTTTCTTTTTATTGGTGAGTTGAGACCATTTGCATTGATTGATATAACTGATATGTACTGGTTCATCCCTGTCCAGATGTCTTTCTGTTGTTGGTTTTATACATTTTCTGTTTAATTATTTGCCCTGCTTAGTGGTTTCCTTTTATTGTTGTTCTTAAGATTGTGGCTATCTTTGTCTCTTTCTAGAGTGTCTTTCAGTACTCTTTGTAGAGTTGGTTTGGTGGCCATAAATTTCTTCAGTTGTTCTTTTTCATGCAAGTGTCTTATTTCTACATCAATTTTTAAGGATAGTTTTGCAGGATACATCAATCTTGGTTGAAAGCTGTTTTCTTTCAGGATTTGAAATACTTCACTCCAAGCTCTTCTTGACTTAAAGGTTTGTGTTGAGAAGTCTGCCATGATTCTGATAGGCTTTCCTTCATAGGTGATCTGTTTCTTTTCTCTGACAGCTTTTAGTATTTTATTCTTGTGCTGTATTTCTGATACCCTAATTATTATATGTCTGGGTGAAGATTTATTTTGGTTATGGCTAATTGGGGTTCTGTATGCCTCACTTATCTGTATATCAGATACTCTTCCCATGTTTGTAAAGTTTTCTGCTATTATATCTGTGAATAGTCTTTGCAGGTCATTAGTATTGACCCCTGCTTTTTCATTAATGCCTATTAATCTCATGTTATTTCCCTTGGCATTGTCTTGCAGCTGTTGAATTGTTGTTTCTTGGTTCCTTACTATTTTTAAGAGATCTTTTCCTTTGTGGCCATAAGCTCCCATACTGTCTTCAAGGTCTGAGATTCTATCTTCAGCTTCATTCAAATGGTTTTTTAAACTTTCCATGGAATTTTTCATTCCCTGCATTTTCCTTTGAATCTGTTGCATGCATTCTATTTGTGTCTTACATTGTTCATTCACAGTTTCCATCATTTTCTCATGTTCTTGTATTTTTTATCTTGCTCTTCTTTAGATACACACAACATTTCTCTCATAATGATTGTCATTTCATTTTTTAGCTGAGAGATTATTTCTGATTTGAGTTTCTCTATAGCTTCCTCGAGCTGTTTCTTTACCACATTTGCTATCATTTCAGAAAGTTCAGTTGTGTGACTCCCAGTGTTTTCTATTTCGGTGTCTCTTGGGTTCATTCTTGGTGGGCTGGGGGATTGAGACTGCCTCTTGGTCTTTCATTTTGTCATTTTCTTCTGGGACCTGTGTTTGGTCTGTGTCCTGGGAGGCTGACTGGGCATTCCCCCAGTGGGTTGCACTGAGTCGCTGGACCAGATAGAGCTGGATCCTCTGCACAGCTAGTGAGGGGGCACTCCCAGAGTGTGCTACTGAGGCCTCCACCTTACTGGGTGAGGGCCGAGACTTCCCAGACCCAGGCAGCTAGGTGGAGCATACCCTAGAGTGTGACGCCACCCAGACCCTGACTCTGGCTGCAAGAATTCAGAGCCTCTGCAGTGCCAGGAAAGCCTGAGCAAGTCCCAAGCCTACAATGCCAGGGCCTTGCTCCCGGCTGGGTGGGCCTGCAACCTCTAGGACCCGACATGTCCAGCTGCACCCCTGAACAATGGAGCTCACACCCTGCAATCTCCAAGGCCCTGCAGCTACACTGGCCAGTCCCTGATGAGCAGCTCTGGGGTCCTGGGCTGGGCTGGATTGAGTACCTCTGTGTCCTGCGAGGCTGGCTGGGTGCTCCCCTGGTGGGTTGTGCTGAGTCGTGGGACCAGGTAGAGCTGGATCCTCTGCACAGCTAGTGAGGGCACACTCCTGGGGTGTGCTGCTGGAGCCTCTGCCTTACTGGGTGGGAGCTGGGACCTCCAGGACCCAGGCAGCTAGGCGGAGTGTACCCCAGAGTGTGGTGCCGCCCAGACCCTAAGTCTGGCTGCAAGGAGTTCAGAGCCTCTGGAGTGTCAGGCAAGCCTGGGCGAGTCCCAGGCCTACAGTGCCAGGGCCTTGCTCCTGGCTGGATGGGCCCGCAACCTCCACAAAGTAGCAATATTCTGAGTTTGTGAAACTTTAAAACTGGGAAGAACATCTGAGGTTAACTGTCGTTTAATTGATGTTCCCATGTGGAAGAAGAGGAACGGAGAATGAAGTGCTTGTCCTGTGAAAAGAAAAGTTCATTTTCAGAAAAAAAAAATTGCATCCTATCTTATGCACCTTTTTTTTTTTTCTTTTGTTTTTCGGCACTGGGGATCAAACTCACAACCTCGCGCCTGTCTGGCAGGAGTGAGGTTGTTTGGCTCAGTGGCTTAAGCACCTGTCTGGCAGGCGGAGGTTACAAGTTCAATCCCTGGTGCCACAAAAAAAAAAAAAAAAAAAAAAAAAAAAAAAAGAAACTTAAATCTTCAAACTCCCAGCCCTAGTTTTTTTTTGAGGCAGGGTCGCACTATGTAGCTTGGGCTGGCTTTGCACTCACGTTGTAGCCCAAGCTAGCCTCAAACTCACAATGCTCTTCCTACCTCAGCCTCCTGAGTGCTGGGGTTAAAGGCATGCACCACCAGGCCCGGCTTATGCACCTTTGTATATAGGTTGAGAAGAGAAACTTGAGCAAGCTAGCAGGGTAATATTTCAGATGTAGAATGAATGGATTGGATATGGTGGGGCAGCACACACTCATGTGTTGGAGACTTGGTCCTTGGTGTGATGGTGTTCAAGTGGGGCCCAGCGAGAGGTCTTAGGTTCATTGCAGGTGTATCCTTGGAAAAGACTATGGGACCTCAGTCTCTCTAGACCCCTGGCAATACAATAAACTCTTCCTCACCCACATGATCCCTGTATGACGTGTTGCCATGAAGAGGGCCCTCAACAGAGGCCCACTCATTGGACCACCTAGTCTTGCACTTCAGCCTCCAAACTTGTGACTTAGATAAACCTCTTTTCCTTTATAAGTAGTTTGCATTAGGCATTTCATCTTAGGAATGAAAAAGGACTGATGACCAGAACTGTACATCTTTGTTTTGGCATTTCAAAGGATAGGTTCATTTCAATGCTGCAAAAATTAGATCATCTCATGGGGCAACCTGGCTGGACATTCAAGGTCATGTGACATAGGGAACCTCTTTAAAAACAATCATACAGGAAATTCCAGTATGAACATGGGTTCTATTTTTGCTCAGGCTCATGGGTGGATTTCCAGTGACATGGGGTCAGGGTCATTTGGTTGGAGACTAGTTTTCCATTCCTATCCTGGTGCCTAATTCTCCACTGTTACCTCAGGAGCTACTGTGAGTCTCAGGGGCTCTGCACAGGTGGCTGAGAGAAGGGCTGTCCACACTGCAGAGTGGATGCCGGACTGGTCCCTTCCCTTCTCTTTTCAGGCCCATGATCAGAAGGGTCTTCTCCTCTTACTATTGAGGCTGCTGCTCTCTGAATAACTGAGTCACTCCCTCATCTCTCATTTCCTCCTTTTTAGCCTTCTTTTTAGTCTTTGGAAAAAAGACAATTCTGCATGGCCAGGATTCTTTTCTGCTTTAATATCAATTGGGAGAGTGAAAAAAATTTCTAATTTAGCCATGTGCCTGTGAGGGAGCTGGTGGGAGTCTGGGGTAGAGACGGTTAAGTGGTTTTGTATAGTCTGAGTACTTTTTGGCAGAGGCTGGGGTTTAGGTGGAGGAGGCATGGAGGAGGGAGAGTATGAGGGCTGCAATTCACTTACCTAATTCCAGCAATTTTCCCCAAGTGATTTAGGTCCATCTGTGTCATGCTGTACTGATTATAGTTTTCTCAAGTGACATTTCATGGTCTTAGTTCTAGTATTGTTTTTTTTTGTAGTTTCCTTGAGATTTTCTACCTACATATAAATATTTTCTTTAAATAAAGACAGTTTCAATTTTTTCTTTTCACATTTCATTTCATTTCCTTACACTAGCACACTAGTTCGAAACAACAGTATAACACTGAAGGGAAGTGAGAGTTTAACTTTTTCACAATTTTAGTATTTCACTAAGTATAATTGTAGCTGTAGCTTTTGTATTTGTGGTAGATATCATTTGAAAGTCTTTATGTATTCCAAATTTGCTGAGAGTTTTTATCATATATGGGTGATGAATCCTCTCCAAAGTTTTCATTGAATCTATTGAGATGAACATTAGATTTTTCTTCTATCCTGTCAATATGCTGAATTAGACTGATTTTCCAATGTGGAACCAACCTTGGATTCCAGTGACAAGCTTCATTTGATCTTGCAGCTTTTTGTATATTGCTGAATTCAATTGCTGTCATTTTGTTAAGAATTTCTGTGTTCATGTTCATTAAGGTCATTGTTACATAATTTTATTTTCTTGAATGTTTTTGAATGGTTCTGTTATCAGGGTAATGCTGATCACACAAATGAGGAATATGTGGGGAATACTGCCTCCTTTTCTATCTCCTGAAAGAGTTTTTAAAAATTATTCTTATTTCTTCTTTGAGTAGTTGGGAAAATTTATCAGTAAAGACATTTTTCTCTGGAGTTCTTCTTGGGAAGGTTTTATACTACAAAACTGAACTTCTATAATAGATATAGGGGAGCTGGATATAGTGGCACACACCTGTAACCCCAGGACTTGGGAGGCTGAGGCAGGAGGATCATTCTGAATTTGAGACCAGCCCAAGCTACAGAGTGAGCTAAAGGCCAGCCTGAACTACATAGTGAGACCCTGTCTCAAAAAGACAAAAAAGACAAAAAAAAAAAAAAAAAAAAAAAGGGCCATTTGGATATTCTGTTTCATCTTGTGTGTGATTATTTAGTGATGCTTTTCAAGAAACCTGTTTATTTCACCTAAATTTTCAAAAGTATAAGCATAAAATCATTAAATTGCTTAATTATTATTCTTTTAAATCTGTGGGAGCTATAGTAGTATGCTTTATTCATTTTCAGTATTAATAATGTATATTCTCTCTTTTTTTGCCCTTTCTCCCAATTCAAAGAGAATAATCTAGATTGAAATTTATCATATTTATCGATCTTTTCAAAGAACCAACTTTGGTTATGTTTATTTTCTTTTTTGTGTGTGTATATTTTCTATGCATCTTTATCTATACATCTTTATTTCCTGTCTCTTACTTACTTCTGGGTTGGTATTTTATTTATTTTTCTACTTCTTAAAGTGTAAACTTAAGGCCTTTCTAGTTTCCTAATAAAGGCTTATAAAACTAGATATTTTTCTTTAAACTGTAAAATTCATATTTAACTGGGCATCTTATGTCTTTATTTGCCAAAGCTGGGAATACTGGGCAAGGATCATGCAGTTGATTCACATATTGTTTTTCTTTTCCATTTTCTAGCTAACAGTTGTGGAAGGAAAATCTGGTAAAATCTGGTACCAACTATTGTGGTGGTTAGATGTAGAAGTCCTATACTACTTTCTAAAGACAGATGACACAGAGCTGTTGAAGAAAGCGGCCCTCTCTGTACAAAGCCACATAGCCATGGGCCCCTGATTTATCTTGAACAGTACTTCTGCAAGATTCTCCAAGAGAAAAATTTTCTTGCTTGCAGATATTTGGGCAAGGGTGCATTTTCACCTTCTCTCTTTCAGTCTCAGAAGTGCTTGTCTGCTTATTTAAGATCCTGGAAAGTTTTGCTTGATGAAACCTCATATTTTTTTTTTAATTCTGTAGCTTTCAATTCCATTTGACTACCTGGATCCTTTTTTTTTTTTAATACAGTTCTGCAAAAGATAGTTTCATTGGCTGCAAACTCAGACTATGTGAAAATGTAACACTTTAAAAATGTCTTTTATAATTTCATCTAATTTATATCTCAATCTCCCATCCATTAAGTAATATAAAACTTTATTTTTCCCTAAAAGATTTTGTACTGATTTTTAATGCACTGAGTAGCACTGTATTATACAGTGACACATTTATAGAGTATAATTTTTTTTTTTTTTTTTTTTTTTTTTTTTTTTTTTTTTTTTTTTTTTTTTTTGTGGCACCAGGGATTGAACTCACAACCTCATGCCTGCCAACCAGGTACTTAAGCCATTGAGCCAAACTCCCAGCCCTAGGTTTCTTGAGGCAGGGTCACACTATGTAGCTCAGGTCGGCCTTGAGCTCAGGTTGCAGCCCAAGCCGGCCTTGAACTCACAACGCTCCTCCTACCTCAGCCTCCTGAGTGCTGGGATTAAAGGCGTGCACCACCACGACTGGCTTAGAATATAATTTTTTTAATACACCAAAGTTTTTCTCTCATCCTGTTGCCAGCCTCCTCAATTTCTGTCATTCTCACTGAGCACTGACTTTTTATTAGTGTCCTGTGTGTCTCTCAAAATAAGTTTTCCACACTCAAATATATGGATTTATTTTCTTATTTCCCATTCTTAATAAAACACAGGACCTTGATTTTTTTCACTTAAAATGTTTTGACAGTCTTTCTACATAAGCACATTGAACAGCTTCTCAGGTGTTTTTGTTTCTGTTTTAAGAACTGTGCAATGGTTTTCCTTGCTTCTGGACAAGGGGGGAGTTTCCAGTCTTGTGCTGTTATGAACTGTGCTGCAACAGGCAGATTTGTGTTTATGCCATTTGTCCCCATGAGTGTATAGCTATAGCTCAAATTTTAGAATTACAATTAATGGGTCAAAGGGTATCTGCAGTTGTAATTGTGATAAATATTGCCAATTGACTTCTCTCAGCTTCGTGTAATTTATTTCAATACGATGCACGTCTACCACCCACCACCCTTGACAACAGAATAGATTTACACAACTTTTGGAGTTTTGCCAATCTGATAGATGAAAAAACAGTAGCTCAATGCACTTTTAATAAAAAGTCACTTATGTTTCCAACATCTGTTTTTCTTTTGGATGGCTGGTTTTTTCCTTATCTATCCTTGTAGATAATTGTACTTGTATCTCTCTCTCTCTCTCATTCTCTCTCTCTCTCTTTTATGTCATCAAATGTATCAATCTTTGCTTCTATGACATATTGGTTTTGAACCTACTTAGAAAGATCTTTACGCTTCCAAGAAGATAAAGGCATTTTCTAATATTTTCTTCTGGAACTTCTTTGGCTTAATTTTTAAAATTTATATACTTAAAGTTTTAATTTTCCAGGTGTGAGGCATGCACTAATTTATTTTCCTGCCTTTTTTTTTTTTTAACTTCCATAGCTCTCTTATTGTTTTCTTTCCAAACAACTGTGTAGTTGTCCCAAGTTTATATATTGGATAGTTCATTATTTCTCTGCAGACTTGAGATTTGGTGGCAGGAATTAGTCAATTCAGGGCAAATTTAGTCAGCTCATATTCTTTCCAGGAAACACATAAAGGACTTGCTACCTCTCTGGACTTAACTCTAGGACTGAGCCAGAGGGATTTTCCTCTGTCTCCACCTCTCTTGTGGGGTTCTGTATCTGTCCCCAGGGTCTTTTATATTTTCTTTCAAGATCTACTAGATTTTATTTTACAATTTGAGTCATGAGACAAATATATAAATTCATTATCTTATAAAAAGACAGTTGAACCCAAATTGTATGTCTTAGCAAATAGGGCAAGTTAAGGTCACCTGTTTGTATAACTAAATTTGAAGACTCACTTGCACTGATAAGTGGCCTTATGCAGTGTCTCGGCTTGCACCAGGATGGGTTGGGGCCTTAGTGGATCTTCAATCTTAAACTTCTCTTTCATCACATCGGGGCTCAACCTTGTAATATGAAAACCTCAAAACTTCAGGTGTTGAAAGCTCAGGAACTATTTCTCTCAAGTCATTGCTTTTTCCTTAGGCTTCTGACATCTATTTCAAAATCTGAAAGTTTCTAGTGTTCGTTGTCTTTCCTTCCTGGTCCCTGTGGGCAGTCATCCAGTCTGCTGGTGTCATAGTGCAGAGAGGGCGGAAAAGGCAAGAAACAGTGGCCAAGGAGGCCCGGGTCAATTTTCCAAAATCTGGCTTCACCACGTTGCCATGTTGGTGAACACAGTCCTCAGGAAGCACTGGCCAGAAGCCTGAGATGTCGCCAGCCCTCGATATATCATCTGAAGCATGAAGACCTCATTTTAGTTCTGGTCACTTTGGTAAGACTGCACAACTTTTACCCCTTGGGTGTTAGTTTCCCAAACTAACCACCTTTCTCCCAGCACCGCAACCCTTCCCCTGCCACCGTGAGAATCCAAACATGTCGCAAAGGTAAAAGCACCATACACATGTAAGGCATTATGAAGATCTTCATCCTCATCAAAAACATTTCCCGAGGCCCCCCTGAGTTCCAAACTCCCTCCCAAGGCATCTGTCCTGACACATAACAAATACGTCTTTGAGATGGTTTTAATTGCCCGTTAGCTTCCTTTCAGGCCTGATTCATTTCTGATCCCAGCAGCAACAAAGGGAGCTTTTATTGCTGGCCTTCATTTCTGGAAATTAAATTTCCATTTTCAACACTAATGCTACTGTAATTCGCAGTGGTTTCTGTCTCTTTTTATTGTGTCTGACAGCAACCAGCCTATCGGCAACGTAAGTGGCTGAATACGCATATGTAAATTCACAACATGAAAAGACATTTTTGAAAAGCGGAGGGAAAGAAAAACTTTTAAAGTAGGAAATTAGAGCAGTTATTGGATCCTACACCATGGTTAATGAGTGCGCAGAAAGCAAACAGTCACGGGCTCTGAGACCTCAAGCGTTACAGCCAGGGCGACACTTTTCTTGTTTTTGGAAGGAAATCAGTAATAGTCTCCACACATGGGAAGCCTTCAGTTTGCATTTTTTAGTGCCTCCAGGGAGGACAGGGTTTCTGGTTTCAAATCTGTTAAATTTTTCTTTAAAAGACGGGTTTTGTTCAGAAACCAAAACAAAAATTAACATATTAAGAATATATGCAGGTCACGCATCGGCCCCTGTCCTCGGTAGACTTCATCAAGCGTGGCTTCAAAACAGCAGTGGGTTCCTGAGGAGTGGGGTGGGACCCGGTCACTTTGGCTTAATTATGCCAAATCTCTTAAAAAAAAAAAAAACCCGCACCCTGCTTTTATTAAGGATTATGTGCATCAAATCTGGCAGAAGGCCCAACAATATGTTAAAGGTGACCATTCCCAGGCGTGGAGTTATGGGAATGTTCAAGTTTCTTTTTCTCCTTTATCTGTGTTCTCTAAATGTTCTACAACAGAAGAATATGGCTTTAGAAGTACAAAAAATAGGAGGTACTCAAGACAAAGGGCAATAGTTCTGCTTCTTCATTTCGCTCCAGGTACCAAGATCTTGGATAGAGGGAGCCTTAACTCAGCTCAGATGAATAAATCAACTTGGACTGAGGCCCCAGGAAGTATTGGCGCTGCCCTTTCTTTCTGTCTTTAAGTTCATCTTTGCTCTTCCTTTCACAAGTGAGTCTTTCTGAGTTGGTCCTCGTGCCATCCAAAAACTATTCAGCCACAGGAAACTGGTTTGGAGGTGACAGGAAAAAAAAATTAGGAAAAATAGAAAAGCCTTCCTCATGTAAACACAGGCTGTTTTTTGTGACTTCGAATATTCTAAGTGTTGAAGATATTATTCCTGAAAATGTTTATTCAATGAGACTTTGAAGCTTAATAGTCCTGGAGTCATGATTTTGCACCATCTTGCTATGTGAACTTGGCCAGAGTTGGGAGTGCACATTGGCTTCATGGTTTGGATCAGGGTTTTAGAAATGGAACCAGGAAGTGAGTGTCCAAGTAGGAAAAAAAGACAGAAGAGTGAGTCAGATTAACTCATGGATCTAGTGAAGATTTCTTGGTTTCCCTCTCCTTCTTTTGGTACTAGGAATTGAACCCAGGGCTTCACACTGATCCACATTCCAAGCTCCCCCCCTTTTTTAAAATATTTTTATTTTTACTTTGGGACAAGGTCTGTTGAAGTTGCCCAAGTTAGTCTTGAATTTATAGTCTTCCTGCCTTAGCCACCATGTTGGTCACCAGAAGTCCACTTTAAATTTTTCATTTCCTCCTTCATCTTTTTCCCTGCTTCCTCGTCATCCTCTTCTTCCACTTTCTTTTCCTCCTCTTCATCCTTTTCTTACCTCTGCTTTCTTCTTCCTCCCCCTCTGCCTTTGCCTTCTTCTCTCTACCACTAAGTCCTTCTTCCTGGTCACGGAACTGGACCCCATCCCTCAGCCTCCCCTCCAGATAAATCTGGCCATGTGGCTGAGCCTCAGTCAAAAGGACTAGAAGTGATGTGCAAGATTTTGACCATAGTTGTGTGGAAGTAGTAGCTCTTCCATGCTCCCCATTCCCTTCTCTCACTAAATGACAAAAGAAGAAGGAACTACACAACAGAAAGACATAAAGTCCCGGAATCATGAGGCCCCACCGAGCAGAAACATCTACCTATGACTCAAACACAGGAAAAGTGAAGGTCGACTGCATTCGAGGGACCACATTGTGGGGTCTGCTTCTTACCACCACTTGATTATCTGATGTAGAATCAAACACCAAAGTCAAGCGCGTGAGGGAGGACCAGCAGCGAAGAGCCAAGAGTTAAGAGTTATACTGTCATATACTTGGAAGTCAATAAGGAATGAGATAAGGACCAATTTGTTGGGACATGGCTGGCCATTATTAATCTGGGTGGGTGTTTAAGAGATAGCAGTTACTGGTTACACTTAGCTTCTCTGGTCTTTGTCCCCCATCTGTAAAGGGTTGTTGGGAAAAATTGAGAATAGGAAGTGTATTTCACCTTGAGGCCCAGCAACATTGGGGGGCACTTAGAGCTCTGTGTTAGGAAGGATTCTGAAGTTGGGTCAAGGATCTGCAGCAAAGAGAACCATAACCAGTTCCTGGTGCAGAGCTAGGAAGAGAGAGAAGGACCTGCATATCACGGCTGCCCTAGAATGCCACATCACTGACATCTATGCACTTAGGTGGGCAGATGGCTGCCGGGTTAGAGTAGCAGTGTGTCCAGCTGAAGGTGACCTCAGAGCCAGACAGCCGGTGGTCAGTCTGTCTCTACTAAGACCCTTAATTTATAGTTTTAACTTCAAAGATACCAGACTGCTTGCCTGTTGTATACATAGAAATTCTACCCAGATTTTCATTTTCTATTCCTTCTAGATTCTTCTAAGTGAGCTCAATGAAAAGTGAGAGAGAGTTCAACTGAGTTCTAAGGTCCGACTGATTCAAAAATATCTAAAAAAAAGTAAGATGATGTACCCAGAGGCCTTGGGATGAGCAAGTAACTCTGACACAACTTGAAAAATTAGACTGTTCCAGGAGGGTGGTCCAGAGGAAGAAAACAAACTCATAGTTCAAAACCTGGGCAAGTTAGAGCATGCAGTTGGACCTGGCCTTAAGACAACCTCAAAACAGGCTTCCTGTTTCCACCAGGTTGCCAGAATACTGTGTGGACTTAGACAAATAATATTCCCTCTCTGAGCCTTAGTTTCCTTATCTGTAAAATAAGAGTTTTGGATTCTACAAGTATATTTTGAGCTGTGTTCTTTGGATCCCAAAGTTTCCAAGACGATGTGTGAGGTAGGAGTTGGGATGTGGCTGAGTGTATGGGGGCACAGAGCCCCTTCTTCCTTTCCAGTGGGGTGACCTGTCTTATATCTACACACAGGCAAAATTGTGGTGCTGTACTGATTCCCCTTCCACATAGCTAGTGTAGCTAGCAGCTCCTGCCCCTGGAGGGCACTCTGGTGGCTGCAGCTCACCCTGGGGCCTGAGCCAAGGCACTAGGGAGGTGGGTGGGCTCCAGCACCAGGGCCGCATCAGAACTTGTGCAGCTGCCTAAATATTTTGCCTCTAGATTTCTCTTCCCAACTGCCTATGGTCTGGTTCATCTTAATTAAAGGGCAGCACTCATTCCGCCTCTGGCTTTTTGTGGGTTCGCTCCCCTCCTAAAATTGATATTAAATCCCCAAGTGTGGCTGTGGCTCGTTTCTGGTTTTACTTGGACTTTATTTTATTAGTGTAATAGTAGTGGTAGTATTCACATATTAATCATAATAATGAGTACAGTCCTACATTTACTAACCACTTGAACTTTTAAGTCTTTTCACCTACATTAACCCACTGACAGATAGCAAGCTCGTCTCACCTTCTTGTTTTCTTCAATTGTAGCTGTGGTAGACAGTTAGATTTCATCCAAGACTTGGAATCCAGGCTGCTAGTTTGAGTCTTGGCTCTGGTACCTACTAACTGCATGACTTGGGGCAAGTTACTTCACTTGCCCAGTACACATGTCCTCATAGGTAAAATGGGGTGACCTGTCTTGTCACCCCATTTTACATGCAGTGAGGAGAGGAGAGGCGGGGGCGGGGGACAACATACTACCTCTCCTGTAAGCTGTGAGTGAAATATTTAAATGATCTAAAATGTGCTTGGAATAGTGTCTGATGTGTGCTCAGTGGTATATAAGTATTCACTACCAATTTTTAAAACAACGAAGAAATAAATAATAATAAAAAAAAAACCTGATACCTGATTGTTTTTTACCTGTGCATTTTCAACAGGGATAGTATCACTTCCAAAATGCAAAAATCAGTTCTTTGGGAGGCAGTGTACCAAAACCTAACTCTTGTTTATGCAGGAAGCACAAGTACACATCCCACAGATTTGGGGTGTGCAGCATCACTGTGGTGTCAAGATTCCTGTGTGGGAGCTTCGCTGGGCACTCAGAGAAAGGCTGAAGCACTGCCCTCATCCCTCTGCCATGGAAGCGCTCTGCTCTGCATGTGTCCTTCCAGATTCTTGCAAAACTCCCCCTTGTGTTTTGCTGCAAAGCCATTTCTGTGTGTTCTTTCCCTCCTAATTCCTCACGACGGCCTTTCTACGGGCAGAGGCATAGTGACGTGCAGATGACAATGTTCCAGGAGGCAGCATAGTTGATACACAAGTTGCCCCATTTGTGGGGAGTTGGCAGGCTCTAAAAAATGTGTATTTTTGAGTCTCAGGTCAGATTCCTAGAAATCCAACTGTGGAAGGAGTGGCTGTGCTTTTAAAGTTTTCTTAGCTCCTGACAGATTACTCATTTTTTCTTCCCAAGAATTCTGAGCATGATCTCTGGATGTGGCAATCAGCTCAGAGAGGCTGCAGCATGCTCAGTGGAGGAAAACAGGCCAGCACATTCCAATGGCAAGTCTTCTGTGTCCTAGTAGCAGCTGAGTTCACACCGAAGCTTTTGTCTCTGTGACAAAATATCAGAGAAAATCAACTTAAAAGAAGAAAAGTTTATTTGGGCTTCTGGGTTTAGTGGTATCAGTTCATGGCTCTTGTTGTTTGGTTCTGTGTGAATGTCATGGTGAAGAGTGGGCAGAGGTTACAGAGTGAGGCTGTTAGCCGTTTGGTGGCCAGGAAGTGGGCGGGAGGTTTAGGGCTGAGGATCTCTTTAGAGTGCAGAACCTAGTGTAACAGGTCGGAGGCAGGAGAGACGTGTTCTGCCTTGATGATAGCCTGGGGACTGTTAGGAGCACCTCAGTTCAGAAACAGGATGAGACGTCTGGTTCTGGATGGAGCCACATAGCAGGAACCATTTCAGCTTTACCTTCTGCTTCCTTTCTGCCTGTTCCTTCTGAAACAGAGAACCCTGGAAGATGCTGCTTCTAATTTCAGTGTGCACCTCCTTCTGGGTTCTGGACCACAGCAAGTGACTTGAAGAGTCAGATTCCCTCTCAACTTTCTGAAAAGATCCAGCTTTGTGTTTCATTGGAAGAGATCTCTGCCTACATCTGATAGCTCCTGGAGTGCAAGGAAATGGACATTTGCATCATAGCCCAACACACACACACACACCCCAAATCAAGTCCTCAACATTTCAGATTTTGCTGCCTTTGCAAGTTCCTGCTTGGTGGCTAAGAATTACATGATTTTGGAGGGAAGACACTGTAGGCCCCACATATTTGAGTATTTCAGATTCTTTTGGCTGCAGTGGGGGTAGAATGCAGATGTCAACAGGATAAGATGGAGGCCCAGGGCTCTGGGAATACACACAATCACCAGGTGAGTACATGCTATGGGTTCAGAGGTGTTCAAACTGCTTTATAGGTATTGTCTCATTTTATCAATAGATGCTATTGTTTGTAGCATTCAGTTCACACAAAGAAATCAGGCGAAGGAGGTTAAGTAATGTACCCAAGGTCACAGAGCTAAGAAGTGGGAGACCCTAGCATTCAGGATCACATTGCCTTCCTCTCCTGACTTTCATTATGAGAAAGAAAGTCAAGAAGAGCTAGAAAGGCAGGCAGCGTGAGTCAGAGGTGGCCACTCCCCATTTACCACTGGGTGTAGGCTCAGGATGGCTTCTCTGTGTCTCCCATCATCGATGAGGAGCATGACATTGTGCAACTCTCTGTCCCTTCCAGTTGCTGCTGTGGCATGCCTGGGAAGGGTTGGATTCCCAGGCACACCCCCTGTAGGTGTACCCAGGCGCTCAAAGGCCTCTGGCCCTCCCTTGCCCATTGTTCACACTGTCCTTTGCCCCTGCTGTCCTCTTGACTTGATGCTGCCCTCCCACTCACTCCTCCTGGGTGCTTTCTGCCTGCGATGGCGTAGAGTCCCCTAGGCCAGACCCAGAGCTCTGCACCTGCAGGTCACTCCCTGCAGTCCCGCCCAGGAACACTGCATTCCCATGGTCCAGGCATACTCATTCCTTCTCAGAGCTGGAGTGGTGGCATAGATCAGTGACAGGCTCCAATGCCAAACCGCTAGTTTCAGACACCAGTTTGTTCCCTTTTGAACAGGGTGATCTTGGACACTGCTAACACTTGATGCCTCAGCTTCTCCATCACAGAGCTGTCACCAGAGGCCTGGCACCTAGGAGGGCTAAGTCAGCACTTGTCATTGTTTCAATGTCCTCGACTGCAACCACAAGGAAGGCAGAGTCTGTTCTTTCACAGCTGTCTCCGGGAACTTTATCTCATTCTGGTGCCCTGCACATTGCCCAGAGGCAGAAGGGAGGTGAGACATGCTTTCTCTGGAACATGGACACCCTGTGCAGGCATGTCAGTTATGGTCCTGCCTGTACTATAAGAGACAGGGCTCTGGTCCTTGCTTGCTGGTCAACAAACTAGAATAGGGCCCCTTTCTGTACTTCTTTTCCTTTCCCTTGACACCTAGAGTTCAAATTGGCAGCAATTTGTGTCTTTCATTTTATAAATGGGAAAATCAAGACCAAAAGGGAAGGAAATTGCCTCAGGTCACATAACCAACAGAATTGCTGAACTGAAACCCAGACCTCCTGGTTTCTGGCCCAGACTTTGGCTTTCTCTCCTCTGTTTCTCTCTCTGCCTCTGTCTCTCTTTCTCTGTCTCTCTCTGTCTCTCTCTTTCTGTTCAGGTAGACCTTGGAACAGACATGGTACACTGATCAGATGGCAGGCTATTTCAGTAACCTTTGCCCTGCTATATACCTGCCACTGTGACCTGGACCTGTTAGAGCATTAGCATTATAATGTTCGCATTCATTCTCTTCGGAAACTTGCTCCCAATTTACAAAGTATGCTTGAAGAAAATATTAAGTAGCCCATCACACCTTAGTATGAACTTAAGGGAATTCCTAAGGGACTGGGATCAAAATGGGAGGATTGTGTTGGGCACAGAGTACTCAAGAGCCAGAGACTGTGTGTGTGTGGTGGGGGATCCATGGGATAGGCAGGGCTAAAGTTAGGGACACAAGAAACTTAAAGTTTGGCTTTGGTCTTGGGTATGGGTTGGATTTTGTTCTTGCAGTTCTCTCTTTGCCTGAGGTAATCAGCCCTGACTTCAGGACATAACCTCAGGTTCCTCGCATGGGAGCTATATTCCACTGAGGCTGGGACAGCTTTTCTTGCTTGGTGGTTTACTCAGAGTACACAGCTGGTGAATGACGAGAGCAAGACTTGAACTCAGGGTCTTCCCATCAGGGAATCTGTGTCCTTGACTACTGCATTCTGACTTCTCTTGTCCATTGTGGTAGATTAATGTATTGGCCCCAATTTTTACTCCTTTCAGTACTCATACCTTTTGTCATGTACTTTTTTTTAAGCTTCTCCCTTTGTAGGCATAACGCAACAGCCCTTAACCTTGGCCTTGGGGATGGAGCTTCTTTAACCAGTGGGATGAACTGAGAGTTAAGTAGTCCGTTGAGCCAAAGTCTCCAGTGCCTGAGCTAACCTCTGCAATACGGTTGTCGTCTAGCTGGGGCCCCAGAAGAAGCACCGAGGAGCCTGCCTGTGATCAATGACTGTGACCAAGCTGGGCTGCCAGACTGAGGCCAGAAGATCAGCCAATCCCAAAGGATCCAGGTGTGGGGAGGGGAATCCATTCTTCACACAGGAAGACGCTGCCAGCGAGGGGCTGCTCAGCATCATCGCGGTACTAGCTGAGTAACAGTGTGAGCCGGCTGGCTCTCCTAGTCGTGTTCCAGGAAGCCTTCTGTAATCCTGGCGGTGGTGTGTTGAGTTAGGTGGCGAATATGCCCAGTATCTCAGCCCTGGGTGTCCACGTGGACTCAGACCCTGCCCTTCCTGACCTCTAGTCCCAGCCTTGCTTGCTGCAAAGCTGTGTGGCCTCAGACATGTGCCTTATCTTCCCTGTGCCTCAGTTTTCCCAGGCATAAAGTGAGAAGGTACAACTGAGTCTCTTCTAGCCCTAAGATGTGATTCCAGGTGAACATAAGACTTGGAAAGACATGATATGTAACTTTATACCCAAAAACAGCAGCAAGAAGAAATAGGAGGTTTAAATCTCGCACAGAGCAGAAGGAAACAAACACACAAAAAGTCTTGATGAGAGGCATTGTAAAACTAAGGAGGGAACGTTTCCTGGTAGAATATTAGTTTCCAGCAAATAAGCATGTAGAAAATGTCCTGTCAGAGGAGTCTAATGCTGTGGCATGTCAAATCTGCTCCTCCCTTCTGATCTAGCTGATCTCGAATTACCCAGGGCAGGGCTCCCTCTGCGTTTGTGAAACCACAGAGGGACAGCAGTCAGGAGCAGGCTTCTGGAGTCAGTCTGGGAAAGGGGCTTGCATCCCCTCTCCGTCTCCCTCCCCGCCCCCCAGCTACCTCCACTGCCTTAAGCACAAAGTAGGAGAAGAGGCTCAGCAGGAGTTAGTTCTCACCAGGGAGAAGTCCCCTTGAAATCCCTTTGTTTAGACAAAGAGAGTTTGTCCTCTCCACATCCCTGTAGGGTAGGACATGATTGATTGCCACCTCCATTTTACAGAGAAGCAAACTGAAGCTCAGAGAAATTAAGTAACTACCTGAAAGTTGTGCCACCAGCCCATGCTAGGATTTGAGCCAAGACAGTCTGGCAGGAGGGGCTCCTTATGGCCACTACTACATATGGCTCGTCTCATGGTGAGGCTGAGGTCCAGGGCTATAAGGAGTGCCTGATTCACAGAAAGTGCTCAGAAGGTCCTAGGAAAGGACTCAAAGTCACAGCCTTTGGTGCCAAGCACACCAGCACTACCAAGAGAAATTACCCTCTTGCTTCATTTTGGGCTGATGGAAAGGGTAGGAGTTTGAGCTGGGTTTTGCTCTATTCATTCTGTATTTCTTTCTTTGTTTCTTTGTTTCTTTCTTTTTTTCTTTTTGTTAACAGTCAACAATGATGGAGTGATAAAAATAAATATAAATGTCAGTATCAACCCATGGACCTCAGAGGAGTCAGAAGATGGCAGCTGGTCCTGAGTGGGCCAGTCCTCTCGAGCTGGGCCCGTTGGCACAATGGCCCCCAAATCTCAGTTTCCCTCTGTGGCTGCACCATCAGGAGTGAGACAGGGCTTCTGAGAGGATGGGCATTTAATGGTTCTCCCAGGGGAACAAAGGCTGAGCTGGAGCAAGGACGTGGCAAAGCCAGAAACCTGCGTGGGCTGGGGAGAAAGGAGCACTCTCTAGTACCCAAGCATCATGAAAGGCACGTGGGTGGATGCCACTGGGCACCATCCTGCCTGTGAAGCTGCCACGTGGAGAAATCTGCCCTGAACCCTGGAGAGGGGTCAGCCTAGAGCTCAAGTTTCGGGTCAGATGGTGAGCCGGGAAGGAGTCCCTTCCAGAAGCTAATTAGTTCAAACTGCTGCATGGCAGAAGTTAAAGGGCAAGTTTCAAGTAACTAGTACTAAGAGGGGGAAAGAAAAGAAATCTCCATTGGAAACAGACTAATGCTAAAATTAAGAAAGGTGAAAAAATAGTAAGGTGTAGTTTACAGGTTAATTTCCCTCATTACCTGATATGTTTACTCGTTCATTTAGATTCATTCACTTGAGCACTGTGGGATCATCCAGTCATAGACTAGGCATCTACTTGGGCCTAGGGTGTATATGTTTTATATTTTGCCACTGTGTTTGGTTTTAATCACAAAGCCAAGGACTCCATTTTCAAGGCCCAAGGATTTAAACTCATCTAAAGCTGGATCCACATTCAACAAACACCACTGAGCGCTAAGTGTCATTGAATGCATGATGGTCCATACATAGATGTAGCTGTCCTCTGCTGGGAAGCCATCAAGGAGGCAGACAGACACACTACTGTGAACTGTGCTGCGAAGCCAGGGTGTTTGGTAGATGAGGTGTTTTCAGAACATTTTGTTGTTGTTTGTTTACTTGAGGTACTGCGGACTGAATCCAAGGTCATTACCCTGAGCTATATGTCCTCAGTCCTCTTCAAAATTTTTTATTTTGAGACAGGGTCTCACTAAGTTTCTAAGTTTTCCAGGCTGGGCTGGAACTTGCAATCTTCCCAGAGAGCCAGGATAGGTGGCATGTGTCACTACATCTAGCTTCCAACGTGCATATACACATATATTAAGGAATTGGTGCACGTAATCATAGAGGCTGACAGATCTCAAGCTGTGGAGCCTTAGAGGGCAAGCTGCAGAGTCAGGACAGCCCGTGGTGTCACTCTAGTCTAAAAACCGGCGGCCTCGACACTCAGGAAAGTGTTTCAGCTGATGAAAGGTGATGCATAACACCAAGATGCTCCTGTGGGAGGAGTTTTCTCTGATTTGCAGGAGAGTCAGGCTTTCTATGCTATCCAGTCTTCAACTGATTGGGTGGAGCCCACCCACATTAGAGAACTCAATTTGCTTGACTCTGTCTCCTGATTCATATCTTAATCTCAATGAGAAACACTCTCAAATATACCCCGAATAGTTTGACCAACTACCTAGGCCAAGCCACACTCCTAGTCAAGTCAATTTGACACATCAAATTGACACCACACCTGTGAACACAACTCTTATTTAATGGTGTAGTTGTCTAAAAGAAAGGTAATAGAGGCCTCGATGAGGGTGTCATTGAAGCAGGAAGGAAACACTAGGCAAGTGGACAGAGCCTTCCAAGTGATTGCTAGATGGCCAGAGAAGATGCAAAGCATTGAGCCTCGATTGCATAGTCTGAGTCAGTGGTGGAAGCCTGGTGGTGGTATCAACAGAATTATTTCAAACCAACAAACTGGCTTCAGGAGTTGAAGATAGTAGATGAGTCTTTGGTAGAATGATCATCATCCTGGCTTTCTCATCACAGTCTTATTCTATACCTGCTGTCCCTCCTGGTGTCCTACATAGTTTAGACTTTGTCCCCAGAGAAGGTATCTAATTTAGATGATAAACTATACTGTCACCTTCAATCTTTGGGCAGGCTGGGTTTGAGCCATCGACATCATCCTCAGTGTTGGGAAATGCTGCTTATTGTCTGCTTTATACTCTGTCAGCTACCACAAAGCAAGCTCCTGTGGTCCTGATGTTAGTCACTCTGACAACCACTGGACAGTTGGCACTGGGGAGGTCACACCAGACACTATTCCAGGCCTGGGGGATGGGGTAGGAGCGGGGGTGGGACATAGTGATTCATGGGAGCAGGCATTGCATCCAGGGACCTCTGCTCTGAGGGGATTCAGGCGAGTCAGTGGATGATCATAGGGCAGTGGGATTAGAACTTGAAAAGAAGTCAGTCCAGGGCTCAGGAACCACCAGGAAGTGCCTTTTTATCTCTGGCCATTGCTGCGGGCAACTCTTTCTGTGGTGTGAATATTAACTAATGAACAGTAATTGAGCACCTGGTCCCTCCCCTGTCACCTCACTCCCCTGCAGTCTATTTTCCACACAACTGCCAACACAGATTCTTTAAAAAATTTTCTGGAGCAGTTTTAGGGTCACGGCAAAATTGAGAGGAAGCTACAGAGACTTCCCATGTACCTTAGCCCCCACCCATGCTCAACCTCCAGCATCTCTCTCCAGAAGGGCCCTGAGTGACAACTGGTAAACCCGCAATGACACATCATAATCACCCTGGGTTCCTAGTTTACATAAGGTCATTCTCTTTTCCCCTTTTTTGTTAATGTACTTTCATAGTGTATAATAAATACATTCACTGTGGGAAATTGGTAATGTACAGACTGCATCTTGATCCTTTCGACTTCTCCTTCTCTTTCCCTTTCTCTCACATTCCCCTACCCTAGACGGTGTTCCTAAGAGTTTGGAGAAATGTGCACTGACACGTAGCCTCCTGTTTCCTCTGTGCTCCATACTCTTCTCCCTCACCTCTCACCCCTGGCAAGTGCTGGCCTTTTGACTGTCTCTGTAGTTTCGTCTTTTCCAGAATGCAAGATTATTGAACTTACAAAGGATGTAGCCTTTCCAGATTGGCTCCTTTCACTTAGTAATATTCATTTAGGTTTCCTCATTGTCTTTTCATGGCACAAATGTTTATTTCTTTTTAGTCCTGAATAACATTCCACTGTCTCCATGTACAGTTTATTTAATTGTTCACCTACCGAGAGATATTTTTAAAAGAGAAAATGGAGAGGTCACTGCTTTCATTCAATATGCCTTTCACCTGTCCCACCAGCTCTGACCCCTGGCTGCCTTCCTTCTTGCTTTTGGAGTATGGCTAAGTTACACATTCCATGCATAAGATCCAGGGAGCAAACTTAAATTCAATGTGTAGGAATTACTGGGTAAATTTTGACCAGGTAGGAAATGGGCTGACACATAAAGTGTTGGGTTTCCTGTCACTGGATGCCAAGGAAGGATGCTGGGAATATTTTAAAAAGGAAGTAAAACTTTATAGATTTTTTTGGTTATTTTGAGACAGGGTCTCACTATGCAGTTCAGGCTGAACTTGGGCTCACTTCGTGGCCCAGGCTGGTCTCAAACTTGAAACAATCCTCCTGCCTCAGCCTCCCAAGTGCTGAGATTACAGGAGTGCACCACCATTACTGGCAAAAGTAAAACTTTAAAAGGGAAGTTTCTACTAACTGAAATATAAGGTACATTTTAATATGTTATTCCTTGATAAAGGTATTTTTGTTTAAAATGCAAGTTACTTTTTCTCTTTTGCCTCCTCAATTCTCTCTAAAAGAAGGTAATATCTATCTGAATTGAGCCTGATTTGGGCTCCCACTGGGAGTTGCAGCAGTGGGAGAATCACAGAATCCTATGGCGGCCTGACTCACTGTCTAGCGCTGGGTTCTCTACAGATTGGAGAAAAGAACATTAGAACCCTGGGCTACTTTAATTCATTCACAGAAAAATTCCAGGTGCTAGGAGCTATTATTTTCCATCCTTCAGATGAGGAAACTGAGGGCAAAGAGGTTAAGGAGTTAGTCAGTAATGGATCAGGATTTGAAGCCAAGCAGATGGTTCTAGAACCTGTACTTTGAATCTTTGTAGCCAAATGCCCCTTTTCATAATCCAAATGCTTCTGCTTTTAATTGTGCTTCTGGTGGTCAGGCTGAGTTCCAGTAGACTCCCATCGCTCTGGTAACATGGGCTCAGTTTGTCAGCCATTAGGACCAGGATGACAGGGTTTATCTCTCTGGATTGAGCTCTCCTCTGGCACTAGCCAGTTCAGAGACCTGGTCTGGGTTACAGGGGTCCAGGACAAATGGGATGACTCTACCATAGACCTGTTTTCCCTTGTGGAGTTAATGCCTACTTAGAGGCTTCAGCTGAATCATACTTTCTCGGGGAGTCTTATTGGAGCCTCCACCCTCCTCTACTTTAGAGGCATTAGTCAGGGTAGGTTAGATGCTGCTGCAACAACAGCCTCAAAACCTCAGTGGTCATCACTTTTGGAGTACACTTTCAAACATGCCTAGAGTCTGCAGATCCAGGTAACTCTCCAGGGCCTGGGTCTTCCATGCGGTATACCTAAGCCATTCCTATCTTGTCCCTCATCCTTCTCAACATATTTGTAAATAAAAGAGAGAAGAATCATGGAGAGGTGTTTTAATGACTCATGTATACTCACCTTTTAGTGGTCAAAACCAATCACAAGACTCCAAAATACTGCTAAGTAAGTCTCCTGAAGGCTCAGCAGCAGAGGAGAACTGGCTATGGGTGGACTATGAGTGTTTGCCACACTAGACCAGGTCCCCTTATTATTGCTGGCATATCAATATGCACAGTTTACTTATCACGTCAATGTCCTATCAATGTGCACAATTCATTATTCAATGGTTATCTATTCTTCCCCTAACCTCGATTAGAATGTAACTTCTCTGAGATAGGAGCCATGTAAAAATTTACTTGATGTTGAGTGAGTACATAAATGGATAGAAGTATGGATGGGTAGGTGGATTTATGAATAGAAGAATATGTAGATGAATGGATGGATTAACAGATAGATGAGTAGTTGAATAAAAATGTCTTTCTAGGAAAGACAACACATGCACAACTCAGTATCACTTAGATGTGTCTATCACTTCTACTCAGGTTTCAGAACTAGTATAATTCCAGTAAGTGTTAATTAACATGTCCCAGGGGATTAGCATCTGCGAACTCTCAGAGAATTAATTACAGTTCAGTGTAAAAGATGCAACCAAAATCCCCCGAAGTCATCTGGGGACAGAAGCCTCACTTCTTTCCTTGGTGACCTGCTGGTGCTGTCTGTGACTCTGAAGGGCAATCAGAATGTATAAAGATGTCACCAGGAAAAGGTCCCTTGTCTCAGTCATATCACAGCCACAGCTTCCCTACCTCATCATCTCTGGGAATAGGTCAGAGAAAAGAGATGAGTGACATATTTGGGATATCAGCAGGAAATGTGCTCTCTACTCCAAAACAGTGTGAGGCACTGTGTTAGTCTGCTCTCTGTCACTACGAGAAAACATCTGAGAAGATCAATTTAAAAGGAGGAAAGTTTTCTTTTAGCTCATGGTTGTAGAAGTTTCCAACTGTGGTCATTTGACCTTGCTGCTTTGGGTCTGTGGTGTCACAGTGCACCATGGCTGGGGCTATGTGGTGGCAGAGTTGCTTACCTCATGGTAGCCGCAAAGTAAACACACAGAGAAGAAAAGCCTGGAGTCCTAAAAGCCCCTTCAAGGCAGGACCTCGATGACCTCGCTGCCTCCCTTTAGTCGGACCCCACCTTTACAAATTTGGTTACCTCCTCAGTGTCACAGGGTAGCACCAAACATTTGGCACATGAGCTTTGGGGGACACAGCAGGAATTAAGATGGATCTGCCTTTCATATACCTGAAGAGGAGCCTGGGACTTGTTCCAGGACAGAGGTGGCCTTGGAGAACAAGGAGATATTAATCCCTTGCAATCCCTTTTCCTCTCAGAACCTGAGTATTTCTTTGCATCTTTAAACATTACACCTGCTCCCACAGTTCTGGCATCATGGGAATTGAGAACAGTGATATTTTATAATGAATGATGCTCACCAGAGGCCCTGTTGATGGGATGCATTGCACAGCTGAGTGTCCTCAGAGGCCACTTGAAGCCTCCTCTTCTCTCCACTGATTAATCTAATCTTATAATAAATGGAGTTATCGCATGTGGTGGTCATTGGCAATGTCACTACTGTCTTCAAGTTCTCCTCAATTTGGGTATGGTAGACCTTCATTTCCTTACCTCAAACAGGTAGCTACCAACTTGCCTTGATGGACAGAATGTCAGCAGAAGTCATACATGTCACTTTTGTCAATCCACAGTTCAACAGAAGCTTTTCACCCTTGGCCTCCTTCCCTTGCCGTGCAGCTGGTTATATTCCAGCAGCCCAGGTCCCTGAGTGAGGGAGGTGCCCTGCAGTAGGTCCGTGTAAAAAACAATCACCGTTGTGTTAGGGCATGCTGTGTTCAGGCATCCCCATCCTGGCTAAGACAACATGGGATCATTGTAGAACACAGGCTCCAAGATCAACCTATGAGTGCCAAAGGAAGCAGATCCCATGTGGATGGTAGGCACTTCGAGGAGGCATCACAGAGCACATGTTCAGAGTGGGATCTCTGGAGTCAGGCAGTTTTGGGTTTGAAATGCCACTTAGAGACTGAGCGACTTGTTTCAAGCTACTTAACATCTCTAGATCTCATTTGCCATTTCTGAAAAATGGGGCTAGCAGCCATTTCATAGGACTGCAGTCCAGGATGAGGGAGAAAATGCTAAGAGCTTAGCAAAGGGCCTCCCAAGCAGCAAACACTCAGTAAATGTTGGTGCGGACAGAGGGAAACACATTCTAAAACGCACAGCCAGACTTTGACACCAAATTTGGGTGCCTTGCTCAGCACTTCCACCCAAGAGTGAGACTCCAGCCCATGTCATGTTGTCTGTTTTTCCTGGGAATGTGTCTTTGTGTCAAAAGGGCACTGAAAGGGCAGGGCCACTGTCTCCAAGCTCTGCTGGTGTCTGCTGAGTCACCTTCTCCATTGGACCTCTGGTCATTTGTCCACGTGGTCAGTGATGGAACCTCCTGACTTCTGGAGCAAGACCTCTTCTCCTTGTCAGCTGCATGGGTTGCAGCTGGGCTGCTCAGAAGACTTTCCACACCTGCCTCCTTACTCTGGCCTTCTAGAACCCTCTGCACAGAAGCGGAAGGGTCCATGGTCCTTGGGGGCAGTAGGAGACCCTTGAAGGCAGTGTGCCCTAGCTCTCACACCACCAAGGGAGTCTTGCACTATTTCTTCGGAACAGGGACTCCTCACATATACACACTTGAGAGCGCAGTGGGTGAGCTCAGTTTTAAGACCTTTCACCTAGACTCAGACTGTCTAAATGATCCTCTTATTTTGTTCTTATGCTCCTCCACTCCCAGAGGCTATTTGTCTAATCTTAGGGGACAATAAATATGGGTCTGGACTATAAGGTCTTTTCTAAAACCCAGGCTCAGGGCTCAAATATTTTTCTTTTCTTCTGCCTTCCTAACTGTTCCTGTAGGCAGTGTTTACCATATGGTGGAACTGACTGAAAGCTAAGAAGGGGTCATGGGGTAACAGGGAATATCAGGGAAAAACAACAAATTGGTAAGTACTTAAAATTACTACCCCCATTACTAGCTATTACTATAATGGTTATTACTGTAATCATTGTAGACACAGTGAGTTATAGGTACTTTTATTAATAAGTGAAGACTCTTCACTTTGTGCTCCCCTCTCCAAATAATCCCCACACAAGTAAAGCTCTACTTTTGCCTTTTTTGGCTCAAAAAGTTATTTCCTGACCTCTGGCCTGCACATTTCTTGCCCCCTTTCAGTTCTTGTTTGATCACTCTCTAATACAAATCCATGCATATTTTGAAAGAATTTCCCAAATTTATACATCTTATTTTGCTTTCTCACTTCAGTCATCTACAGCTGTACCAACAAATTGTCCCCTAAATTAGCACTTAAAGCAATTACTTCATTATGTTAATGGAATTTGTAGGTCAAGAATTAGGAAAAGATAGAACTGATATGGTCAGTCTCTGTGCCCTAGTGCTTTGGTTCCAAGAAAACTCTAAGGATAGGGGTGACTTGCTGGAGTAGGAAGCATTTGGAGGTGCCTTTATTCACACATCTGATATTTGATGCTGAGTGTGGCTGGAACACACTCATGAAGTTTTCCACATGCACAGGGCTTCCTCCCATCATGGCAGCCTCAAGCCTCCTGTCAGGCAACTCAGGGTGCTAAAGGCAAGTGTCTCAGAGGTGACACTTAAAGGGTACCAGCATCTGCTCAGCCTCTGCTCAGAACCCTGAGCCTACATCATCACATGGCCACACTGAGGGTGCACATTAAGGCAGGCAGAGCAAGTGTGCTACCTCAAGTCTCTTTTCATTTACCTGCTATCATAGGGCCCCGCCCACATGACTTCCTCTAATTTTTATGAGGTCTCCAAAGGTCTTTCTTCCAAGTATGGTAGTACCTTGGTTCATAAATGCTTTTGTTTGTAAACAATTTGGTTCAAAAACAGAATCATTTGGCAGCATTTTGTTTTGGATCGCAAACTGCATTGAGTAACAACCACGACTGTGGCTATCTTTCTACACAAACTCAAACATGGTCATCTTTTCCAAAATCATAGCGCAAACTAAGTTCGTGAACCGAGATGCCACTGAACCATTCCCATCCGAATTACAGGGCAAAGTTTCTAACTTTCACAGGGACACATTCATAGCACATAGCACATACTAGGAGCATTTGCAATAGGAGCTACTGATCCAGCAGTCTTTGGGACATACCGTCTACCACAGTCTTAGAAAAGTTCCCTCCAAGACAGGGGCTATGGTTTAGTTCTCTCTGATTTTTTTCCAGACCCTTCGTGCTTTATCTTGAAAGTAATGCCTGCTCAGCAATATTGCTTGAGGAAACGGTCTGTGATGAGATGGCCCCTGAAAATCCTGGATGAATACAACTGGAGTAGCAAAACATTTAATAATAGACAAATCACTGAACTATATACATCATTTAAATAAACATCACAGAACTTCTAAGGTGGTATCGGTGGCCCCAGTTATGAGTTTCCTGAGGCCTCAAAGAATCAGATACCACACCACATCAACACATCTGCTGAGGGACAGATTTGAACCCAGGATTTGCCTTCTAGACCAGACTCATTTGCATATAGAGTGGCACGTGTCCAGAGGAAACACAGATGAAAAAAAAAATAATAAGACAGGTAAATCAGACTCTCCAAATGTTTGTCTTGAAGTCTTCGTCAGCCCCTAATCCAACATCTGCTGGCTGTTTTTCCTTGTTGCACTGCCCCTTCCAGAAGGTTCCGTCAGGAGGGGGCTCAACGTTCAGGGTCAAGAGCTGGGCCCCCGGTAACCGAAGCTGGTTGGCAAATGGGCTTTGAACAAACTTGTCTCATGAAATGCCGGGTCGGTTTCACAAGTACATAAAATAACAAGGGAATCAAAGGGATAAACAAGAACAAGCCTGTAATCGTCACAGAGTCAGGCAGGCGAGGGGAAGGAAGGCGGCTTCGAATGCCCTTTGCGCCTCCTGTTTTCTTTGCAGGCGATTGCTGCGCTCCGGGGCCATCTGTTCCCTGTTGTGGGCGGTTAAGTGAAATGGGCTGCCAATACAAATAGCCCCACTTGAGGTTTGTTTGCATAAATTGTTTTGAAAGCTTCATGACGAATTTTCAGGATTACTTGCAGCGGTAGGGACCTCGGCGGAGGCGGAAATATAAATTTAGCCATGCCAGTTGGAATCTATTACTTCGCTTGCTGCCCGTCACCCTAGCTCTCCTGTTTAACTGGTTGTGGGACCTTAGGCAGATGAATTAACCTCTCTGGCCTTTAGTTTCCTCATCTGCTCATTGGGAGGTGATGGCCATAGAGGCTACCTCATAGGATTTTGAGTTCGAGACAAGATGATGCAGAAAAAGTGTCTAGCACCAGGGTTGGCATGTAGGAGGTGCTTAATAAATACAAGAAATTAGAGTTTTTCTTTGAAATGAGAGGAATGACTCCATTTGGTGTGAGAGTCTGAAACCCTGGGTGGCCTTCTAGCTCAGTGTGACTTTCTGTTCAGGTGACCTTTGAAGAGTGGTTTTTACTTTCTGAGCTGAGGTACTAACAGCATGCCCCCACCTCGTGTATGCACAGTGACCACCATGGTTATTGTTCTGCAGTGGCCCTTGCAGGAAGATCTTTGCTGGAACTTGAGTCCTTTTTTATCCAGACCAGGACCCCATGTCCACTTTGTGCAGATTCGGAGCTCCCGACTGCAGGGTGTTTAGAAGGGGCCATGTGGGCTCACAGAGGAGAACACTGTGATTTCTGCCCTGGGAGAGAAGCAGGGGCCAGGGATTCCTGAACAAGAGTGTGTCTGGCTCTGGACTTTAGCAGGGAGATTGGAACTGCTACCTACACTTATTTTACCAGGGAAACCAGACACAGGAGAGAAAGTGAGAGCCATTACGTCCTGGAGCCCGACTCAGGTCCACTGAGCTGCTGCTGGGTCTCAGGGACCCTTGGGGCATCTCCAGGGAGAAAGTCCATATTCAACTGGTTCTCTTGAAACAAGAGAGACACAGACAGGAGAGAGAGAGAGAGAGACAGAGAGAGAGAGAGAGACAGAGAGCAAGTACCAAGACATGTGACTAAGGACAGAAAAAGAAGTGGACAGAAGACAGAGAGACAGAGACAGAGAAAGAAAGAGAAATAGAGAAGAGATAAAGATTAGAGACAGACACAGAGGGGAAAGAGATGGAGAGGCAGAACATGTGAAACTCAGAGAGAGAGAAAGACACACACAGAAAATGTTCCACAGAGATTAGTGAAGAGACAGGAAGACACACACACAGTGACAGAGAGAGCTGTAGAGACAGACAGGAAGGGGGATACAGACACAGAGAATGAAGTGGGGGACATAAAGAGAGGGAAAGAGAGAGACAGAGGAGGGAGAGGTGAGCAGCTGCCCTTAGTTCCCAAAGCCTGATGCCACAGGGCATAGAGTCCAGTTTGCCCATAGAACTGTACACCCAAGGACCATCAGAAGTAACGGTGGCCCCCAAATCTTCCCTGGACACCAGCTGCCCCTCAGTCCCTAACCTGGCATGCTGGCAGCCTCCTAGGGCCTGACCCAGCCCTTTCATCTGCCTGCCCTGCGGCTCATCTTGCGATATAGGCCAGGAGCTGCCCAGATGGAGCTGAGGCTGACGCCCGTGGCCATGCCCGCCCGAGCATTTCTACTGATGACAGTTAAATTGTTGGGGCCTCTGTTCTTCATTTACATCACAGACGCAAGAGTCGGGGGACGACCTCCCCTAAATGAAAGCCAGCTGCCCCCATCTCATCCCAGCGCATTTTGCTTCTCTTCAGACGGTCTTCTGACTTTCAACTCAGATCTGCCAGCTGCCTTGACAAGCTCTAGTGCTTAGCGATATTTTATTGTGTGATTTCACCAAACTCTAGAGTTTTCCACTTATCCTAAGCTAATGGACTAAATCTGGACCCATTTGTTGAAACAGGTTTTGTTTTAGCAAGGAGCAGAGTGGTTACACATAAGTCAGGGTTGCAAGGTAAAATATTCCATTTCTATTGTGTCTAACCAAGCAGCAGGCTGTCCTTTTCTGTGATAGGTATGGCAGCTGTCTCAAAGCATGTTCAAAACTTGTTCTCCTACTAGGAAGGATGTGCAATCTGCTCCCTGTGTCATTTGATAAATGTTTATTGAGCTTGTATTATGTGGAGGACCTTGCAAGAGATACAGCAGTAGTTGGAGCCCTGTTTTTCACCGGAGGTGATATTGTCTCCTATGGGACCCTCAACATCTAGAGCTGTTTTTGGTTGCCATAACTGGGAGGAGAGAGTGTTGAGGATGCAGCTAAATATCCTACAATGAGCAGGATGGTTCCCTGTACCCCACAACAGAGGATGATCTGACCTAAAATGTCAATAGTGCTGCTGTGGAAAAATTCTGCTTTAGAAAGAGGGAAACAGGCGTAGTGGGAGCTATGACCTGGGTGGCCAAGTGACCTGGTTTAGGTGTACAGATGATATACTGACCAGATCCAGTCACTGTGAGTCACATTGCCTTTGATGAAAATGAGCTTCCTGGATATTGCTGTGCAACATAACAGCCCCACAGGTAGCAGGAAAAGCCACAGCAAAGCTCAAAGGCAGCACGGTCTGTGCTGTATCTGGAGTGTAAAGAACTTGGAGGGTCCTGGAAGGGCGTAAAAAGCTGGAGCTGTGTCTTGATCTAGGCCTTTGTTCTGTAAGCAGTGAGATGCATTAAGCTTTGAAGCAGGAGATGAGAAGGTCTGAACTGTGCTTTGAAAAGACTCAGTGGGCAGAGATGTCACATAGGTGACTGTTATTTTGGTTGGAGAGTTGGAGGAGGAGACGGGCTATGAAAAGGGACAGAAGCAGAATAGCTGCCATGTGGCCCATGGGATTGGAAGAGGCCTAGGTGGGGGCTCCCACAGTGTGAAGGTGCATACTGGGGTGACCCCAGGAGACTATCCACCTGGCTCCTTTGTTGCCTTCCCATGCACAACTCCCCAGGGGCCCTGCCTCTGTATCAGGTGACAGAGTTACCCTTTAACATGGTGGTCACCACGAGACACAGAAGAAAGGAAACAAGTATGGACCTGGTGCCTCATTATGTCGACTCTGCAAGCCCAGAGCACAGGGACGTCCGTGTCACCATGAGGGTATTACTGTGTGGAGGACATCTGCTGCACTCCTGGGAGGCTGACATGCGGGACCAAGTGCCCCAGCCTCAGAATTAACTATGCTGTCTCGGTCCCCTTTTGCTACCTCATGTGGCTGTGGCCTTCATAGTCCACACGGTCTCCTGCTCTTCCCAGCTTGGCAATGGCCCCTTCCTTGTCCTGTTGCATTTGGGTCCATACACAATGGGTAAGAATGCTGATGGCCTAACCAGTTACGGGGTACAGAACTGCAGATCATGATTCCCACTTAATGTTCATTGTTTATTCAAAGTCATTTTGTTGTAATGTCATAGAGGTGGCCTTCTCAGTTACCTACCTGATGAGGAACTCAACTCTTCTACCTAGAAAGTAATGACCTTCAGCTAAAGAATTAATTTCTCTGTGCCTCGGTTTCCTGGTGTATACCTCATTGAGGACAGTAGTGCATTCAGACTAAATGAGCAAATGGATATAACTGTTAAATGGTAGCTGGTGAAAAGTAAATGCTCAATAAATGTTGGGTATTTTGGTTGCTATCATTGTGATTTTTCACTAGCTTCCTTTGCCTTAGGATTTCAGGGATGGTCCTCAAAAACCAGTTGATGTGTTCTGTGTAAAAGGTACCGAGCAGAGGTGATGCACACCCGTAATCTAAGCCCTCTGGGAAGCTCTTGCAGGAAGATTGCAAGTTCCAGCCCAGCCTGGGCAGCTTAGTGAAATTCTGTTTCAAAATAAAAAATTTAGAAAAATAATGGAGGTGTAGCTCAGCGCAAAGGCCCTGAATTCAATCCCCAGTACCAAAAACAAACAAATAAATATATAATAAAAAAATAAGAAAAAAGAAAGGGTACTGAACTAAGTCACCACAAGCAAGAGTGCAGGTCTTGGTCTTCAAGATGGAAGAACGCCCTCTGTCTGGTGTATTTGACTGTGGCTACCGCACACTTTCTCTGACTGTCAGTGCCAGGCTATGGCTCCCGTCTGCACCTGGTGTTCGGGCCACAGCACAGGGCTTGAGTCAGCTGGGCTTGGAAACAGCCACTGGTGAGCCAAGGAGACTCCATCGGGCCAGCTCCTCTGGGGGAAATGTCTTTTTGGTTATGCCCAATAAGTATAATAAACTAAAAAAGGGAAAAATTAACTTAGACAAAGTGATTTCAATTTGTGCGTTTCAGGGGAACCTGGAATGACTTAGAAGAGGGAGATGACAAATACATGTTTCCAGAAATTATTAGCTGGAGCTGCAACCACCAGCGCAGCATTCCCAGTCCGCCCTGCAGGAGGAAGCACACTGCCACCCACCCTGCTGCATTCGAGCCCGTGTGCCACGGGGACAAATGGTGACAGCCAACCATGTTTATCATCAATGATTTCAGTGAGTGGCTGGAGCACACGTCAACTGAAAAACAAAACCAAAAGCAACTTTCCCTTTAGAGATGAAATATTCAGATTCATTGTCCAAAGGTTTTTGGAAACTTTTGGCTGAGTGACTGACTCCGTCACCAGTGCTGGTGGTGGTGACTTCCAAACGGCCAGGTGTTGTTGAGGGGCAGCTGTGGTGGGACTCCCCCACTAGGCATGTTAACTGTATCTCATTTAAACACACACGAAGCAAATTCCTTTGCCTTTTGGCAAATCTTATCAAGTCCCATTGGCATGTTAAACCCTGCAAACCCTCCTGAGCGGAGCAAGCAAGCGTTTTGTGGCCCCACCGTGGGTCCATGTCTGGACCTGGCCACTGGGTGTCACTGTGCCACTGGGCTGGGCCTCTGCAAGCATTTGTCTGGCTGTTAAAAAACCCAGCTTCTTAAAGAAAACAGTGGAAATGACAGTTGGACAACTACTTCAATGGACGTTAATTGTAATGCAAACCTTGTCAAAAAGATGATGTTTACTGTAGGAGGCATTTTACACGACGAACTTTCATTTGCTAGGAGATGTTTTAGATCCAATTAAAAAAAATTTTTTTAAAAGAGATGAAGAAAAGAAAGGCCAGAGAAATCAAATGAACATCCTCAACGCTTAATCCCCTAAATTGTGATATTTTGATAGGTTACCTGGTCATTTTATGAGTTGATGAATGTCAGAAAGGCTTGCTGGCTTTCTTTCTTTCTTTCTTTTTCTTTCTTTCTTTTTCTTTTCTGCTTCCTTTCTTTCATTCATTCTGTTCTGACAGCTTCCCCACCACCACCTTCCAAAAGCCACACCAAAAAAAAAAAAAAAAAAAAAAAAAAAAAAAAGATGTTTTTCAAATGAACACAGGCAAGGATGTGTCACCCAGTGATGGATTGCTCAGTCCAGCTCAGCTTTTGATAATTAAGTTCTACTCTTCACAGAAGAAGCCTATTCTGCCAAATCCAAAATACCCTGGAAAATGTAAAATTAGAACCTTATGAGAAAAAAAAAGATTAAAAGAGCTAAATATATATGTGTGTAGTTTGGCTAAGCGGTGGTTGGGCGGGTGGAGTGAAGAGTGGGGATGTGATTTGATAACTGCCTACTAATCTGCCAGGGACACATGGCAAGGAGAACGGAGATATTTACACAGTAAGACAAGGTTGAATTAAGAGTAAGTAGATGACCTAAATTTTTTTTTTAAAAAAAAGAGTATTTAAGACAAATGTCACACAGTCCTTACTGCTGGGAACTAATGCTTCAATTAAGATTGAGTCTTTGAAGGGAGGATTAGAGACTCCAACACCGGAGACATCTCCTGAATGCTCCCTAAACACAGGCAGGTAGTAGGCTGGATGCAGAGACCTGAAATTTGGCCTAGTTTCTCCGGCTCCAGGCAGGTTTTCTTATGGCTCTACCGGTCTTGCAAGAAGGACCTTTAGTTGACACATCATTATGCACAATTTGCTAACTAGAACACTCGAGTCCAGAATACTAGTTCTGAATCATGAAGAATCCAGAAACCTACCACAGGATCATGGCTGAGGTCAAGGGGTGCCTGGGCCAGCACGAGGGGCAGCATCTCATGCTCATTGGCTTAGAGGCCATCATCTTGTTTTCCTGCATTTGTGGTTTGCCTGCTACACCCAGACTGTGCTGGTGGAAAATCCAGCCCTAAACCACACCGTCCCTTCACCATGGATCAACACCACCAACCACAACAAGCACCAGGAATTGCTGAGTGATTTATTAGAAGAGACTGCAAAAGATACTTTAAAAGCAAATTCTCTTACGCCCATGTAATGTACCAAGGGGAGCGAGCAGAGGCCAACAACCCATGTGGCCATCACATTCTTGGCAGAAAGCACTTCTTAGTTGGCTCTCCAGTGGGCAGGAGCCAGGTTTCACAAACCATTTCTATCCTGAGGACTCCTAGTGTTCATTTGATCACCCTGAAAGCTGGATCCTTATCAGCCCCAGTAATTTATCTCTTTGGAAGGAGAAAGTAGGGGCAAAGATAGATGCAGCTGATAAATACACTCTATTCCAGTGCACAATCAGCTTCAGTTAAATGTTCGAGCACTGCCGAAGGGGGTAGGAGAAATCTGCTCTTTCACTGTGAAACTGATATTTCAAACTGCCCTAGCTGGGGCTAGTTCCCTGCAGCCCCACCACTGTCAGCTTAGGAGACACTTAAGGAGCCCAGTGGGAAAGTAATTTCTCAAGTCTATCAGGAGGGGGGGCGGGATAGGCGGGATGGCTCAGCCAGGCCTGATTGGTCTTTAGTCTTTGCCAAGAAGCCCTGTGGATTTTGCTTCAGGATTTCTTTTCTTTTTCTTTTTTTTTTTTTTTTTGCACCTGATTGCAAGCCTTGCTTTAAGGGCAGTCTGGCCTGACCCTGGCTGGAAGGGAGTGAGATAGCTTGAACCTGTTCTTTGTCACAACTCCTTCTCCACTGAGGTGGCTTGGTGGGAACCCAGAGATAAAAAATGGGAACTGACTTCTTCCATGGGGCAGGAAAACAAGAAGGAGGAAGAGAAGACTTCCTGCTCCTCTCGGCCAGCCGATAAGCCTAATTGGCTGGGGTTGCCTGCTCCACATTGATTGTGCCTTGTAATAAAGCACTATTGATCGGCGCAGTGCAGTGAAACAGGGGCCGCGTGGTCAGCGGTCCTGCCCCTGTGGCTTGGCCAGCAACCTTTTCCTGTGGTCCTCTTCTTATCAGTATAAATTGGGTCAAGGGTGAGAAGCATCCACACAGCACAGAACAGGACCTCAGAATAACTTTCTGACTACTCCAGAATCCAGCATGGTCCTGCTTTGGGGAAGAAAGATGCTTTCACTGGAGTCAGGAGGAGCTAAGTTACTAAGATTGTTCTAAGTGAGGTTTATGTTTCAATTAAGCCTCAGAATAAACACCAACACCACTTAGGGTTCTGAAGGCCAAGTAGCCTGGCTGGGGGACAATAGGACTGGGAAAGGCTGAGACAGGCTGGGACAGCAGATGCACGGGATCTGGGCTGGCTCTAGATTGACATGGGAGAGCAGAGGAAGCAGGGTTGCAGGCTGTCTAGACCTGTTAAACACCGTGGTCATAGCTGAAGGTAGGCAAGTGACCTCACATTCAAGTCTCCATTCCCTCACTGGTGATGACAGTGAAATAATAATAGTACTTATCAAAAGGAGTGTTGCCAGAGTTGAATTAACCACCCCTAGCCACCACCAAACCCACATTCACACGAAGTTTAAAACTGTACTTGGTTCAAAGCAAGGGCTCCACCCATCCTAGCAAATATTAGGATGCTGCTTCCCATTTTCATCCTGTCACTGTCTGAGCAGGGCTGCATTATGATCTTTAGAGGCACTAAACATTGAAAACAAGACGGAATGGGGACTGGGCAGGAGAAGCAGACTCCTACCACGCAGTGAGGTAATTCTGAAAGCAATATAGAGGCACTTGGTCAACTTGGGTACATTAATGTAACCTGTGACCCCTGGGTTCTGCTTCTGGTCTATGACCCAGGGAAATTCCCACATGGTCAGTCACAAAGGGATTTCATGAGGAAATTACTTGTGTTATATTTTCTGGTGGTGGGAGTTTGAAGATAATCTGGGGATCCATCCTTGGGAAAATTGAGAATACCCGCCATGGAGAACTATGAAGAAATCAGAAGCAATAGGCTAGATGCATACGAGCAGTGGGACTGGAGTTTCCATGCGTGGTTTTGGGTCAAAGAACAAAAACATAATGAGACATGTAATGGGATACCTTTGAGGTAGATTAAATATATGTGCATGCAAAAGCACATACATTTTGTAAGGTTCTCTTTCTTTTCTTTTCTTTTCTTTTTTCTTCCTTCCTTCCTTCCTTCCTTCCTTCCTTCCTTCCTTCCTTCCTTCCTTCCTTCTTCCTTCCTTCCTTTCTCTAGTACAGAGGATTAGAGGATTAAACCCAGGACCTTTACACTGAGCTTTACACCCCACCCCATCTTATTTTTCAAATTTTGAGACAGAGCCTTACAAAATAGTTAAGTTGCCCAGGCTCAGTTCAAATGTGCACTCCTCCTGCCTCAGCTTCCAAGAGTGCTATAAATTACAGGGGTGCAGCATCACACCTGGTTTTGTATGGCTATTTGCTGTCACAAAGATAAACATTTGAAGAACTGTTTCTGGAGGGAAATGGAAGTTTTTACACCGAAAGAAGTACAATGAAAGAAGTCTTACCCATCAGTGGTGGTGATGTATTATGAACTGAGGGTAAAATTAATTCAACACCCTGCCGCTGAGGCCCCAAAAGAGCTGGCATGTTATTAAAAACAACAACAATGAAAGGATTATAGTTATACATTTTATGTATATACACATACATTACATATGTTATGAATAAATATATATGCATTAAACTGTGCACCAAATGTGGAGAAGTTTAATATAGTTACGGTTTTCCCTTCATTAAAAATACTTTTTATTTTGGAATAATTTTAGATTTACAGACAGGTTATAACATGAGTAGAGAGAGTCCCTTTATACAGAACCAAGGGGCTTTTGTTTTATCTAAGAAATGAAATGGATTCACCTTGAGACTATAACATTGAGTGAAATAAATCAGACACATGATCTTAAATATCACATTGTTTCTTTTATATGAGAAACCTAAATTATAAACAAAGAGCAAAAAGATAACTAATGGGAAGTAGAAGATAGATCATTCTCAAATGAAAAAGGGGACCAAGAGATGGAGGGAGTGGGGCAAAGGGGGTGAAAAAAGAAATTAAGATGTGTCATGTACTCACATCTACTCCACACAAATATGTGTAATTACTGTGTACTACAAACATGTACACTAATAAAAAAGACAAGAAAAAGAAATGAATTTGGTATGTTTTTATTAACCAAGCTCCTGACTATTAGAATTTCACTGTCTTTCCCAACAGTGTGGAATACAGACCACGGCAGTACGTGGAATTGTCCTGTCTCTCGTGCTTCCTCCACTCTGTGATGGTTTCTCAGGCTTTTCTTGCTTTGCAGGACCTTGACAGCTTTGAGGAGACCTGGGCAGGTATTTTGTAGACTGCCTCTGACTTTGGGTTGGTCTAATGTTTAGGTAGGGGTTATGGTTTTCGGAGTAGGTTATCTTTCTCTCTTCATATTGGGAAGGATAGAATATCAATATGGTTTTTCAGTAGTAACGTTGACCTCCACCACCTGGTTAAGATGCTGTCTGCCAGGTTTCATCTCTGTAATATTAGTATTTTTCCCTTTTTAATACTCTTATTCTGCTTAAAGGGTGGCTAAGTTCAGTCCATAATCAAGAAGAGACTCAACATTTACTTCTTGCAAGTGAGTATCTGCATGTATATATATATATATATATATATATATTTTTTTTTTTTTTTTTTTTTTTTGCGGTACTGGGGATTGAACTCACAACCTCGCGCCTGCCAGGGCAGGTGCTTAAGCCACTGAGCCAAACTCCCAGCCATGGTTTTTTGAGGCAGGGTCGCACTGTGTAGCTCAGGCCGGCCTCGAACTCACAACACTCCGCCTACCTCAGCCTCCCGAGTGCTGGGATTAAAAGCGTGCGCCACCACGCCCGGCTCTGCATGTATATTTGAATGCAGTTTCTGGTTGTGGTAAAAACATAAATAACATAAAATTTATCATCTTCCTGTTTTTAAATGTACAGTTCTCTTTGTGCAGTTTGGAAAAAATCTTTGGGATGCAATGCACATGTCATCATATTTACCACTCTAAAGCATAAGACTCAGTGATTTTAGTATATTCACAGGACAGCATGACAATTATCACTAAGTTTGAAAGATTTCCATCACTCCAAAAAGAAGCTTCATATTCATTCACAGTTACTCCTCATTCTGCTCTGTATGGGGCAACCACTAACCTACTTTATATATCTTCAAGTTTTCCTATTCTGGGCACTTCGTATAAATGGTTTCAAACAATGTGTGGGCTTTTTTGGACTTGTCACTAAACATGATGCTTTCAAAGTCTATCCATGTTGTGGTGTCAGTAAACCATTCCTCTGCACTGTGGAATAATGTATGTGAATATTGCACCTTCTATTTACCCCCTTGTAGTTGATGGACATTGTATTGTTTCTACTTGTAGGTTAACCTGAATTGTGCTGCTATGAATATTCCTGGATGAGTTTCTTCTGTGGACATTTGTATTTATTTTTCTTTGGAGAAAAATTGCTGGGTCATATGATAAGCCTATGATCAATATTTGAGGAACTGCCAAATGTTTTTCAAAGTGGTTTCACCATTTTACATTCCAACTCATGATATAGAGTTTGTGATTTCTCCATATCCTTGTTAATACTGTCTTAATTATAGCCCTCCTCATGGGGAGTGTAAAGTGGTATTTCACTATTGCTTTGATTTACATTTATCTAATGGCTAATAATATGGCACATCTTTTCATGTCTTTATTGGCCATTTGCATGTCTTCTTTGGAGAAATATCTCCTCAAATCCTTTGCCATTTGAAAAATTGGCTCATCTTTTTATTATTGAGTTGAAAGAGTTGTTTATATATTCTGGATACTAACTTTTTTTAAAAAATATTTTTTATTTTTAAAAAAGCAAAACAGAAAAAAGGATAGAAATGATACAGAATTTCAAAAAAAAGTAGGGAATTAACATTAGGTAATATATTGCATATCGTTCTTAAGAAGTTGTTGTTCAGATTATAAAATCTAGGTACAAAATGATCAATCAAACAAAGACAGCAAAAATTGTTCTTTTTGATGAACTGACAGAAATTAATAGTATAGTTATCTATCTAGCACACATATGCATACATACATTCATATGTGCTTACCAACATACACACAATCTTTTCCTTTCTTCCTTTCCCGTATCCTAGTCATTCTGTCCTTTTGAGCACTTTCTTTCCCTGTCATTATCACAATATCTGTTGTATATTTAGGATCTTACTACTCTTTCAGATTTTTATTTTTTATTATTTTTTATAATAGGGAGACAATATGATATTTACAAATCTGAGTCTGATTTATTTCACTTATGAGTATGGTCTCAAGTTGCCTCCATTTACCTATAAAAACCTGAAGGCTATCCCTTTTTATAGCTGAGTAATACTCCACTGTATAAAAACACCACATCTTCTTTATCCATTCTGCAATTGATGGGCATTTTGGTTCTTTCCAAGATCTAGCCATTAAAAATTGTGCTGCTATAAACATGGGTGCACATATATCACTGTGGCGTGACATTTTCATTTTTTCTGGGAAAATACCCAGAAGGGGAATAACTGGATTAAATGTGACTTCCAGTCCCAGGTTTTGAGGAATCTTCACACTGCTTTCCACAGTGGTTGCACCGATCTATACAATCCACCAGTAGTGGAGAAGGGTTCCTTTTCCCCCACAACCCCACCAACATTTGGTATCAGTTGATTTCTTGATGGCAGTCATTCTTTCTGGAGTGAGATGGAATCTCAGTGTTGTTTTAATTTGCATTCCTTGAATGACCAGTGATGTTGAGCATTTCTTCATGTATTTATTTCCCATTTGTATTTCTTCCTCTGAGAAGTGCGAGCTCATCTTAGATGCCCATTTTTGGATTGGGTCTTTGAATTTGGGGGGCCTGATGTTTTTCAATTCTTTACATGTTCTAGATATTAGTCCTTTGTCTAAGAGATAGCTAGCTAAAATGCTTTCCCATTCTGTGGGCTTTCTCTTCAGTCTGTTGGTGATTTCTTTTGAAGTACAAAATTTTTTTAATAAGAAGAGATCCAGTTGTTGATTCTTTGAAGTACTTCCTGTGCAGTTTACGTTTTGTTCATGAACTCTTTACCTACCCCTATGTCTTCAAGATTTCTACCTACTTTGTCTTCCAGTAGATTTAGTGTTTCTATTTTAATATTTAGATCTTTGATCCATTTAGACTTTAGGTTAGTGCATGGTGATAAACATGGGTCTAGTTTCAGTCTCTGGCATGTGAAAAGCCAATTTTTCCAGCACCATTTATTAAAGAGGCTATCTTTCTTCCAGTGAACATGATTAGCCCCTTTGTCAAAGATAAGGTGGCTAAGTGTCTTTGTAATCATGTCTGCATCTTCTAATCTGTTCCATTTATCCTCAGGTCTGTTTTTTTGCCAGTACCGTGTTGATTTTATCACTGTAGCTTTGTAGTGTAATTTCAA
>RJWM01003774.1:0-109118 GCA_004363535.1 Dasyprocta punctata
CCTGCCCTGGCAGGCGCGAGGTTGTGAGTTCTATCCCCAGTACCGCAAAAAAAAAAAAAAAAAGAAAAAGTCTCAAGAAAATAATATAAGCCAGGTGTGGTGGCACACACCTTTAATCCCAGCACACAGGAGGCTGAGGTAGGAGGAGCGTTGTGAGTTCGAGGCTGGCTTGGGCTACATCGTGAGCGCAAGGCTGGCCTGAGCTACATAGTGCAACCCTGCCTCAAAAAACTAGGGGTGGGAGTTTGGCTCAGTGGCTTAAGTGCCTGTCTGGCAGATGTGAGGTTGTGAGTTCAATCCCCGGTGCCACACACACACACACACACAAAATAATAATAATATACTGAACCCAGAAACATCTATAAAAGATACTACATCACAACCAACTGGGGTTTACCTCAGGAATACAATTAACCATATCAACAAGATGAAAAAGAGAAACTACACAGTCATTTTTCAATAGATGTGAATTTTTAAGAAAATTGACTAAATTTAATCTCACTTCATATTAAACACTTAACAAACTAGAATTAGAAAAGAACTTTTTTAAGTTGACAAAGGGCATTAGATAGGTACAAAATCTATTTAGTAGTGAAAGATGAAAGGATTTCCTCTAAAATTTGGAACAAAGATACTTTCACCATTCTTACACTGTGCTAGAAATATTAGATAGTACAATGAAAAAAATAAATACAAATTTGGAGAAAAGACTAAAAGTTTTCTCTATACATGGCATGATTGTCCATGTAGAAAATTTTGATGAATATACAAGAAAGCTCCAAGAACTCATAACTGAGTTTAGCAAGATTTAAGATAAAAGGTCAATATCCAGAAATTAAAGATACTTCTATACACTAATAATAAACTATTGTTTTTTTGTGGTACTGAGGACTGAATGAAAGGCCTTGTGCATACTTCTCAAGTTCTCTACACTAGTCTACATCTCCAGCTGATTTTTAAATTTGAGATAGGTCTTGCTAAATTGTTGAGGGTGGTTTCAAATTTGCAGTCTTCTTGAATAGCTGGGATTACAGGTGTGTATCATGGTACTTGCTGTAAACTACTGAAATTTTTAAAAAGTGTTTTAAGTACTATTAAGTTCTAATGTATAACAGAAACTACACACACACACACACACACACACACACACACACACACACACACAGAGAAAGTGAGAGATAGAAATACAAAAGAACGATGAAAGAAAAATTTTTTTTTTTTTTTGTGGCACCAGGGATTGAACTTACAACTTCATGCCTGCCTGACAGGCACTTAAGCCATGGAGCCAAACTCCCAGCCCTGGTTTTTTGAGGCAGGGTTGCACTGTGTAGCTTAGGCTGGCCTTGCGCTCGCGTTGTACCGCAAGCCAGCCTCCGACTCACAACACCCCTCCTACCTCAGCCTCGAGTGCTGGGATTAAATGCGTGCGCCACCACACCTGGTTGATGAAAGAAATTTTTAAAAGATCTAAATAAATGGAGAGATAACACATGTTTGTGGATCATGGACTTCACTTTTTTTTTTTTTTTTTTCTCAAAAATGCTATTGGATGCAGCTCAGTAACTGGGCACTTGCCTAACATAAGTGAGACCCTAGATTCCATTTCCAGAATTTCAAAAACACAAAAGCAAGAATAAGTGGATAAATTATAAATTTTGTCTAAGTGATAGCAGGTGTTTGGGGTAAAATTTGATTTTTTTCTCTGCTTTTTCTAAATTTTGCATGCTTTCCAGATTTTCTGTAATAAATTACATGAATCTTAGAATTACTGTACCACAAGAAAATAAGAAACTATTAAAAATTGAATGCAAGCCGGGAGTGGTGGCGCACGCCTTTAATCCCAGCGCTCGGGAGGCTGAGGTAGGCGGAGCGTTGTGAGTTCGAGGCTGGCTTGGGCTACAACTCGAGCACAAGGCCAGCCTGAGCTACATAGTGCGACCCTGCCTCAAAAAACCAGGGCCGGGAGTTTGGCTCAGTGCCTTAAGCGCCTGCCCTGGCAGGCGCGCGATTGTGAGTTCACTCCCCGGTGCCGTAAAAAAAAAAAAAAAATTGAATGCATTTTGAGAAAAACAAAAAGAATGTTGAGAGCTCGAAGGTCTGTTACTGGTAAAGCCACTTACTTTTGTGACTGGTCCTCCATCTTAAACAGTGTCAGGATCACTTCATCAGTGTAGGACTGGGACAGGAGATGAAGGATCTTCTTTATGGTGCTCTGGGCGGCCGCCTCAGTGATGCTGCTCATGTGGAAGTAAATGTACTGAATGATTTCCGGCACCTGAAAGGGGCAGAAGGAGGTTCTTTCTGCAAGGGCATCACCAGTTCAGTGGGAGTCACTCAGCCAGGGCCCTGTGTCAGGTGTGGGACTGCACACAATGTGTACAAGAGTGTCTGGACTGGGATTGCTTAAACTCAAGCTCATAGGGGAAAAAAAGAATAAGACAAAAAAAAAATAAGGAAAAACCTGTAAGAAGACTTTGAAGCATTGAGTCCCCCAAAAAGGCTACCTTCCCAATTTCTGGAATAGAGTATTTCAGGATCATCTCTAACACTTTGGAGGCTGCGTAGATGTCATCCCTACTGCTGCTGGTCATGCCCTCCATGGTCACCATGATCACATCGGCCCTCTCCATGGGGGTCAGGTATTTCCTGAAGAACTGAGGAAGAATACAAGAGCTGTCTCTGCCGTGCCACCATCTCACCGAGGACTTCCCCAAAGCCTCTGGCCTCCAGAGATACCAGGCAGTCAGGATTCAGGGAGACCCTGGCCAGTATCTGGCTTTTTGTCGTGTGAGTCCAAGCTTCAGAGTGCCACCAGCTCTGAAGTCCCCAAGAAGGAACAATGACCCAGACAGTATGATAAAGAGGGGAAAGGCATTTCCCTTTTGATCTTGGAATGTAGTGAGGTAAGTCCCTTGGAAATGAATTCTGATGTCTACTAAGTGCAGCATTCCCAAGCAAGAACTTCTGTTAGCAGAGCAGACCTGCCCCGTGGCCCAGGATCTGTACATCCAGTGAAACTCACTCATTCAAATGAGATTGACAGGGCCGGGAGTTTGGCTCAGCAGCTTACGCACCTGTCAGGTAAGGCACGAGGTTGTGAGTTCAATCCCCGGTGCCACAAAAAAAAAAAAAAAAAAAAAACGAAACAAATGAGATTGACATCAGCTCTGTGCCTGGTTCTATGCTGGGAGCTGGGGAAAACTGAGAACAAGACCTCAATGCCTTTGCCCTTGGGCATGACAAACGAAGAGGCAGTAAGGAAGTGGAAGCTGGGCTGGACAGAATAAAGAAGGCTTCCTGGGGTCCATTTCCAAGGAAAAAAGAGACAAGCATTCCAGACAGCAGGAACAGAATGTGCATATGCCTGGAGTGTAGAGGAGTTCCATCTGATCACTGTGTGCTGCATGGGAGACCTCAGCCAAGTGGAAAAGGAAAACTGAGACACGGTGAGGCAGGGTAGCTAAAGCAGAAGCTAGATCATGAAAGGTCTATGGGCTAAGTGAGAAAGTCCAGGTTTCAGAATAAGGACAGTGGGAAGTCAGTGCATAGGCTGAGGGGAATGATACGAAAAGGTCTGCATTTTAGAAGTGGTTTTCTGACTATAGCATAGAGAATGGGGTGAATGGGGTACAACTGGAAACAGGACAATCAGTAAGACACTGCTGCAATGAGCCGGGCAAGAGATGATCATGAACTGAGTCAAAACCACTGCAGCAGGGCTAGAGAAGCAGGCGCAGACTCAAGAGCTGGTCAGGAGGCAGAATGGACAGACATAGCTTTGCTGGGTGTGGAGAGTGAGGGAGCGGAAAGGACAACAGATGCCTTCTGGATTTCTGGCGGGAGTGATAGGGATGCTATCCCTAAGACAACTGGCACACCTTTGCTGAATGAATAATGTTAGATCCAGGCCACAAATAAAGGCACATGGAGATGGAGAATAAGGGTGACTATCCTTCCTTTTAAAAACTCTCTCTGTGACCTCAAACTTCAGTTAACTCAAGCACAGTTTGGGCAATGAGTTTTGCCCCTCCAGCCTACTGTCTGTGCTAACTCACCTCTGAAGAGATTGCTGCCTGACCCTCTACAGTCTCTCCCCACCTCTTTTTCTTCTGTCTCTCTTCCTCCCTTACCACCTTCCCCTCCCTGTCCTGGGCCCGTGCACAGAACAGAGTGAAGGTTACCAATGTGACATTCTGCAGGCTGGCAAACCATTCCCCATGGAAATGCTTCTGCAGGTTCCTCAGGATGAACACTGTCTTCTGTCTCACACCTTCAGTCCAAAAACAGCAGTTAAAAGGCTGGGCCTTAACAGGGGAAAAGCAACACACACACTCCCGTCTTTCCCCTCCAAACCTCAGAGAGATCAACAGAGTTAAATGGGTGGAATATTGTTTACCCAACAGAATGGGGAGTGCTCCCCAGTGCAAGGCCAATGGGTAGCAGGGGGATATGGCTGGGACCTCAGTCTGGGCACTCTCAGCCACCGCTCCTGCATATGTCAGAATGTGAACTGCTCCCACCCCTGCGTGTGAGCACAACGCACACCCATCGGATCACAAAAAGCCAGCATCTATGAAGCTGCCTTTGGCTACTGCAAATTCCCTGGCACAGCTGTATATGCTGCTGTCTATATCTCTGGTTTTCCTGGGACAAAAAGGGACTAGATCAAAGATTCTCAAATCTCTTCCCTGAGAAAGGATGCTCATTGCCATCCTTTCTCAGGGAAGAGATTTGAGAATTGAGATGGACAGCTGAAATCCTGAGGATCTAAGCTGACTGCATAGGTGCTGCAAGTTTAGCTCCCCACTTTCCCCCCAAGAATTCTTTTAAAAATGACATTGTCTCAGTGGTGGGGTTGAAGCTTATCCAGATAAAGCTTCCAAATCTGCTTGGAATTGTTCAACTGGCCTCTTGGGTCTTGGGGCATCCTGGCATGTTGATGCTGGTGCCCCTCCCAGGAGGAAACTGTCCCCTGGTACATGTGACACAGCATAGGCACCCAGTGCACTGTACTCGCACATGCTCATTATTCAGAGAATCCCCGGAGCTGCAGTCAGATCAGCATCTGGGCTTGGATCGCTTACTTCTCTGAAGTACAAGGATTTTGGACAAGTAATTCAAAGCCTCTGACGCCCCAAGGCTGATCTCGTGGCTGGAGTTCAAGCAGAAGAGACCCAGGATGCCCATCAGCTTCCCGCTCATAGAGAACACCTCCATGTGCTGCCAGAAAGGAGGCACTGGTTACCTCTCACCATCCTGGAAGGTGCTTCTCCCACCAGGACTGTGATAAGCCTACAGGGAATGGTAAGATGAGGCCCAATCTCTGTTCCCCTCCCACACTATGAGGTCATTTGCCTATATGTGTCCCATTCTCTGCCTGGGCCCACACTCCATCCTGACCCAAAGGAACATTCCTAATCAGCACCCGAGGGAAGAGGGTAACCAGGCCCCTAAAATACATTAGTGGTGGGCAGCTGGGGCAGGCCAAGGTCCCCCAGCAAACTGAATATGTCTGGCTAATTGAGCTCACAAGGCCAGGGCAAAACACAAAGACAGATCAAGTCTTTTGTCCCACAGGAACAGAAAAGATCTGTATGCAAAAAAGGGGGAGACGTCCTGACTGCCCACCCTCTAGGTACCACCTGCAGGGCCCTAGGCTCCATCAGGTGACCCTTGAGCAGAGAAGTAGGGTCCACTGGGTCAACACTCACCAACAGTACAGGGAAATTACAAATAAATCTCAGCAACCGAGAAATGGTGCCCAAGGCCCGAGTCTGCTCGTGCACTTTGTCTGACTGCGTCAACCAAGGCAAGATGATCTGTACAGGGAGCAAAGAGATGGTCAACATTCTCTTCCCTGGAACTGCTGTCTTTGCCTTCCATGTCTGGATTCTACATCCCTGACTACCAAAAAGACAGGCAGGATAGAGCTGTGGCAGGCACCAGAGTGCTCTGACCCAGGAACTTGGCAAAGCAGTGGTATGTTTGAGTCTCTGGCACCTAGTACAGTCCCTTCAGAGTCTCTCTTTCAGCAGTGTTTACAGATGGTGCTATGTGGGAGACAACTTGAGCGGGTCCCCTTGAACGCAGAACAATTGCTGAAACTTTGATTATATTGAGACTTATTTCCTTATGCTGATATATACAGAGCTGACTATGGTATTTCCTTTTCTCTTCAACTGGCTCTAAGCATTGCAAATAAGGCTAGCTGAGGTACTGGTATGTAATCTCTAAAGCCATCAGACAGTGTCCTGTTTCCTCCCATAGTGATCTCTGTAAAATATATAGGCACAGTGGGATTGCAGAGCCAATGAGCTCCAGGAATGTCGAGCTCCAGGAATGTCGACTGGGTATGAGCCTCGAGAAAGAGGCTATGAGTCCCCAGGGCATAAAAGTTTACATATCAGAAGCAGGTACTGGTATGTAGTTGTTAAAGCCATCAGACAGTGTCCTGTTTCCTCCCATAGTGACCTTTGTAAAATATATAAAGCACAGTGGGATGGCAGAGCCAGTGAGCTCCAGGAATGTTGACTGGCTATGAGCCTCAAGAAAGAGGCTGTGAGTTTCCAGGGCATAAAGTTTGCATATCAGAAACTGAAGCAGCAGCCTCCTAAAACAATTCAGTTGCTATCTTGATTGGGTTGTGCAAATTGATCCCTCTGCATATCTTTATCTCTGCATTTTGCAGATACCTTTCTCACTACCTGGCCAGCCAGTTCAAGTGACTCATGTAGTTCCTGCCATCCTCACTGTCACTCTTCTTCAAGCCACCCCCTTGCTTCACTAGTTAATAAATTCTGGGAGAGGCCTAGGATCAAGGCCTTTGTCTGTATGTCCTCAAGAGGATAGGACTCAGGACCCTTTGGCTGTCCTTAACTTTGAATATGTCTTGGAGTCTTTACTCTCGCTATGGGTTGCATTAGAGGTGATAGATTGGAATTAACTTGCTGGAATTCCAATAATGTATTATAAGTATAACTTCTTGGATTGTGAGGAAGACTAGAAAAAGGATTACAATACTTGGATTACTGGACCACAATAGTGCTGCTCCTTCCAGGCAGAATTACAAAGCAGAAAGCAAGGATGGGTGGAAGGAGATGGAGAGATGGGGATCTCTTGGCAGCATAGCTGTGAAAACCCCCACCTGCTAGGTGAAGGGAAGGAGTGAAGTGGTCTCTGAAAGATGAGACTCAGAGTCATCAATTTTTAGAGATTAATAATAATAGCTGGGGGGGGTGATGTACACCACAAATTCTATCTACTTGGGAAACTGAGGCAGGAGGACTGCAAGTTTGAGGCTAGCTTGGACAACTTAGTGAGTCCCATCTCAAAATAAAATAAAAAGGGCTAGGAATGCAACTCAGGGATACCAGACCACCACCCCACTGCTCTCCTTTCCAACCAAACATTCAGTTCTAAAAACAAGTTTCTCCAGCCACTTACTTCCAGGAAGTTTTCCAGTATGAGCATGCTGGGATTCATATCGTCCATCACAAGAGCTTGTAACATGTCATCTAAGGCCTGGGTCATCTGACAAGTGAGGAACAGGGAACATGCAGGAAGATGACTGCTACAGAGATAGCTTGGCTCCCTGGGCACATCCCTATCTCCAGTCCTTGTCACTTTATACCTCGTCACAGGGAAAAGGAAGAGGGAGCCAGTTGGGCTTTGCCACTCCAGGCACCTTCTCTGGGGCAGCCACACTCTGATCTTCCCTGAGGTGACCTTTCTTGGCCTCATGAAAAGTGAGACCAAGCCCACCCCAAACTGTGGAACACATAATGAAATGTGGTCTTTGCGAAGTTCTTCCCAACAAACAGCCCAACAGGATCCTCACCATCAGAGCTCCATTTTAGCGAAGGATACTTTTTGCATCGAGGGGTTAGTACTGGAGATTGAACTCAGGACCTCGGGCATGCTAGGCAAGCACTCTGCCACTGAGATACACATCCCAGCCCTGGACACTTTTATTTTTAAAACCAAAATTCTTTGGGAAGATTTAACAGTCTGCTGGTCAATTATGAGTCTTCTTATTCCTTAGAATCTATGAGTCTCCTCCCAAGACTGAGGCTGTCAGATAGGACTCGGTGGGACAGGACATGAGCAGTGTGGGGACACAGGACCTTCCCTGGGGAGATAGGTGAAGATAAGGCAGCCCAGGATTGCTCAGAGCAGCATGAGGACTATGATGCCATGAGATCCTGAAGGAAGGGTCAGAGGAGGAGGAAGGCCAGGGGCTAAGAGGACAGGAAAGGGCCCCAAGGACAAAGCCTCCCCCATGGACATCCCCAGGAAGAGGCAATGGTGGGGATCACCTGGAGGTAGAGACTAGCGCTCTCCTTTCGGTCAAGACTGGGCACGATGAGTGGCAGAGAGAAAACGCTGGAGATGCCTGCTCTGACCAGGTCCAGGATCTCAGGTAAGTAGAATGGTGGATTCACCTGGCTGGGGAGAGAGGCGGGGGAGTAAAGGGCTTTAGGGGATCCAGTGAGAGGCTGGGTGATGTTTCCAGGACCCTCTGGGGTAGTGTGCTCTGCTAATCTCTCTGAGATACAGGAAACAGTGAGTCCCCTTACAATGGCCCCTTGGCAGGGCAGGGGGGCCCTGGTTTTTGGGGCAGCTTCTCTACCTTTTGTAGTGAAATTGGAGAGCAGCCCCACCATCTTAGGATACAGGGAAATGAAGCAGCAGTGATGGAGCCACCCACAGCCCAAAACTCAAATCCCTGAACTATGTCCTTCCCAGCCCAAAGGGTCTCAGCATCAGAACCCCAGAGGCTGTGTAAGGGTCATAAGAGGAAAGGGACCTTAAAGCCACGACACTGAGCATGGCCTGCTGACACACGCTGCTGTCCAGAGACTCAGAAGATTCTTCCAGGATTAATATCTAGAAGGAACAGGAAGCATTGAGAATTCCCCTCAGAGAACCACTGTGGCTTGTGGGTCTTTTGGGAACTGTCACCCTTATCCCTGGATGACCAATTCCCAGAACTTGGGTCTTCCTCACCTCAATTTTCTTGGCCAGGGTGGCTTTGGGATAATAATCGTTCATATTGCCATTTCCCTTGGCACGCACAGCACCACTCAGGATTTCCACAGCCCTGAGGAAATTCTGCTTCTCCATCGTGGACTAGAACAAAAGACAGAGCCCTGCCCAGCCCTTCATTTACAACTGACCATATCCGAGACCTGCAGCCCACTCTGTCCCTCACAGCCAGCCCAGACTCACAGCACCTTAATCAAAAGGGCTACAGGTCTCAGAAAATAAAAGGGATGTAGTTCAGTGGTAAAGCACTGGCCTAACATGCACAATTGATTTCCTCAGCAGGGTTCCAGTCCCCTTGGTGGGTGCTCACCAAAGTCCTGGGCCCCTCTGTTACCCTCTAGCTACAGCAGAAGTAGCGGTGGATGAGGAAGATCCTTCATACAGGAAAGGAGCTATAAGACCTGTGCCCCAGCCACCCTCCCTAGTAGCCTAGCCACCAAAATTGCCCCAGACCAAGAGGCAGCGCCAGGCTGAATTTCAGGGCCCTTCCACATCAGGGCTAGGTCTCCAATCCTAAAAAGCCATAAGCACCTATTTTTTTTTCTTCCTCAGTTCTCGAAAAGTTCCAAAGAATTTCCTTACCATATGTTCTTGTTCTATAAACTCCAGAATTAACCAATAGGCTTCTCTTTCTGATTGTTGCAACTCTGGAAAGGGATGTCATGGGAAAGAGTTTAGCTGATTTTACCAGACAGGCTAGGAAGGCAAAGCCATCCCCCGCCACAGCTTCCACTAAGAAGGCTCAGAAACTCTAGGGTTCCGGTGCAGGTGTCTGGGTTCCCAGGCCCAGCTTCTTCAGGTATGGCCATTTGTAGCACCACTCTGTGAACCCCAGAAGCCAAAGTGGAAGGCACTCAGTGGGGACTTAAAGAATTTTCTGCATCAGACCAGATGTGGCCAGGGATGGAAGAACGACAGGGAAAAGAGAAAACTTTATGAAAATAAATAAATAAATAAATAATTAAAAAATAAGAAATTTAAGAGAAAGCTATATGCCATTCCCTGTGGCCACTGATTTATGGTGTGGTCGCTGAATGGCTTTAAAGTTCTTAGTAATGAACGGACCCAAAACTAAGTCAGCCCTGGAGCCTCCCTTGTCAGCAGAAGTGGTGGTGGTGGGGTGAGGGGTGGTGGCAGCTTAGCTCTGGGGTGTCCCTAGCAGCAAGTGATGACACACATGGAGGGTAGGGAAAGAGCCTGTCCAGCTTGGGCAACAGAGTGACTTAGTGAAACCCCGTCTCAATATTTAAAACAAAAACAAAACAAAACAAAACAAAACAAAACAAAATAAAAGGACTGGGGATACAGCCCAGTGCAATGATCTTGTGATCAATCCCTAGTACAAAAAAAAAAAAAAAAAAAAGTCAAGATTTTTGGGCTGAAAAATCAGAATGAGTAGCCATTTATTGATGTGGGGAGTTCCTGCTTACTACCTGCAGCTGAAAGTAAAAGCAAGGGTTTGATTTAGAATGCGTTAACTCCTGGGCACCAAAGTGCTGGTGTCAATAGGTAGTTGGATGTAAAAGCCAATTCAGGGACTGTGGATCTGGATGACAGATCTCACTGGGGGTTGTTGGCATATCAGTGGCATCTGAGGCTCTGCCTGGAAAGTTTTCACTCAGAGTTTTGACAATGTCCAGTTCCCAGCCCAGTTCAGGCCTCTCGGGGAGACACAGGCCAGCAGAGACTGGAGCTGTGATGGGCAGCCCAAAGTGCGCAGGCCCATGCTAGTTCCATGACCTCCTAAGCTAGGGCCACTTCCAAGCTGCTGCAGTGAGCCGAGGTCAGCCCTGTCCAGGGCATATTGCTCACCCTGTAAGTTTGGATTCCCAAAGTCATGGTAAGTTGACAGTTGAAAAGTTACGATGTTTGATTTTTGCCTGTGAGAACTTGGATTCATCTGCACACGTGGAGCGGGAGCCTGGAGCTTTTGAGGAGAACAGCAGCCAGGCCTGGCAGGAGAGAGCCTTCCTGGGGGTGCTGCTTCGGCCTTCGAAGGTGAAACTGCAGGAGGTGGCCCTGGCCATTTACAAGAAAAGGAATTGGCTGAGCAGTGTCCCTCTCTCTGTCTGCTTCCCATTGTCCCCTATGGGAAGCCATAGGACCCTCCGAGAGACCCCCATTCATCTGACTTGCCCAGGAGTTTTCCACTCAGGTGTCTCTCTGCATGGAAAATCTCAGACTCAGGCAGGCTCCATCCTCTACCTCTGGCTAGCTAAAATTCTGGAAACCTCTTCCCAAAGGCTTCTGTCCCCACCCCCAATTTATAATCCCACTTCTGCCCTATGGTGGGGGAGCTAAGAACCCCCAAATCTGCACCTCTCAGGCACAGCCCAGGGAAACCTGCTTGTGGACCATGAAGAGGCTGCTGCCCAATCAGGTCCCCAAGTGGACACATCCAGAGGCAACTCTGCTCTCAGAGCTTTGCTGTGGGGCCCTCTCTTCCGTCTCTCCCTCCTTGTAGCTAGGCTCTGTCCTGTTGCTGGGAGATGAGTTCTCGGACAGGTCATCTCCTGGGAATGTACTGATACTCCATCAGAATTTCCCTAGCCCTAACCCACCACAATGGTCTAAAATACAAAATCAGGGATTTGGGGCTGTAGTCAGTGGTATAGTGCTTGCTTAGCATGTGTAAGGGCCTGGATTCAACCCTCAACTCCCCATAATCCCTAGTTAAGTCAAAGGTGTCTAGGTCTGAGATGAAGATGCCCGTAGCTCCAGAGACCCCGGAGCCATCTCCCGTCCCGGCCCATCAACTCCCAGCACGGAGCGTCCAGAGGCCTAAGGAAGCCGGGCTCCTGAGGCCCACAGATTTCTACAATCCCCAGCGCCAAACACCCAGGGCAGGGGTGGGGTCGCTCCTGCAATCCGTCATCCATCCAGACCCTTCATGCCTGACCCTTTCTCTGGCTGTGGGCGACAAGCGGACAGGGACCCCTTTACCTGACACACCGGACACCTCAGAGCCAGGCCACAGGCTTGCGTCTACCGGCACTGTGGCTCTAGGGGGCGCTGTGGCCACTGGCTCTGGGCGCCCCCTACTGGGCAACCAGAAAAATGGTCCCAGTTGGAGCTCCACCCCCACCCCAAACCCCGCGGTCTACTGGTTGAGGGAGGGGACCTGGAAGTGGTCTTATGGGAGGCCTCCCGCCTCACTTCCCAAGTAATGTCTCAGTTTTCTAGCCTTTGGGGAGGGGTTGTTTCTCATGAGCCTCCACTCCAGGTAGCCAAGAGCTCCAGAGGCAGCTTAGAAGGGCCGTGCCTCTCGTGACCACTTCAGCCAGGCCGAGCAGAAGCCAAGACTGCGAATGCCACAAAGTCCTGTCCTTTAGGAGCGACTTGCAGAGCCCAGCCCTAGGAGCCCTTCCGGTGAAAGAAGCAGTCTGAGTGCCACCTTCAGCTACCCTGCCCATCCTATCTGCACCTGGGGACCTGGGCAGACCAGCTGGAGAGGTCAGGCAACTTAGTTACTTTGGGCAGACACCCGAGTGACCAGGCGCCGACTCTGCTCAATAGACTTGGCACAAAACACCCTTATCGGGGCCAATCACAAAGAAAAGACTTTATTTAAGTATTTGGCACTAAAACCCAAGTGCCAGCCCTACAGCTGAAGACAGGGCCACTTTGCAACTGCACCACGTCTTATGTAGGACGAATAAGTTAATATTAAGTACACTCAGGCCCAGGAGCTTGGGCCTCCATGGACACAGGGGATGGAGGCAGCTGAACAAGGGTGGGGGTGAGGGACCTAGCAAGAAACCACAGTAGGCCATTCAAACATAATGGAGAAGACAGGGCCCCAAGGTAGAGACTACTGTAAGATGTGGCAAGGGCAGTGAAATGCCAGCGCCATCTCCTCAGACTCCACTCTCTTCCCCGACTCCTGTACACTACCCTGGTTCTTCCCCCAGCAGTCTCTGGAATCAACTATGCCACTGTGTCCCCAGGGAAAGTGTCACCTCTGGCTGGGCATCACAGTTCTCAGAGCCTCCCACTACATTCATTATCTCTGTCCCAGTCCAGGGAACTTGCAGGGCAAAGTTCTACACTGGCAAAACTGGAGTGAGTACTCTCTACACCATCTGTTGCTTCTTCTTCCAGGCAGGACCCTACCTGAGCATCTGACTTGGCAGTAAGGGAAGGCCTAGGATCCAGGGATTATAAGTAGTCTCAGCACTTCTGGAGTTCCCATCTCAGAAGCTGGGACGAATCATTAAGTCAGTCCAGCATCTTGTCAGGAATCAGGAGGAAGCATTCCTGCGTGTGTACAAACAGGGACTGCTCAGAGCAGACGTGTGGCTAGAGCAGCAGCTCTCACCATTGTCCACTCCCCAACACGCCATCAGTGATGCCTTTCCAAAAATATTTGTGAAGTGTTGTTTTTTAGGGCCATGATAAAAGATGTCAGGGGGAGGAGCAGGCCACCTGGCCCTCGTGATGCCCAGCAGGGATGGTCCAGTGGTGAGCTACTTCTTGCTAACCAACAGCACAGGCCAGACCCAGTCCAGGACCTTGAGGCTATAATTTGGTGCTCCACTGGCCTGTGAGCCCAAGAGCATAAAGAGGGTACAGTGACTGGGATCCCTAAAAGGGATTTATGGGGTACAGGAAGACATGACTCCACCAGGACACACTGATTTTTCACTACCACTTGCGTGCATCACAGAGCACATTGTGAAGGGGAAAGGAGCATTCCCCCAGACTGTGGAACCCAGAGACCTGGGAAATGGGGGAGAAACCCATGCATGAGTGTGGGCCATGGCCAGGCTCCACAGTGCTGGGCCTGTTCTTTTCAGAAACAGAGCACAGAGTGTGTGAGGAATCCCGAGGTGGCCCTCTCTGCCACTTGTCTGGCCTAAGAAGACAGATGTTGTAATCAGACAGGCAAGGCCTTGAGTCCAAGAGGCCAGACTCTTGGGATACAATGCACTCATATTATAGGGAGCTTGTGGACAAGTCACAGATACAAATTCTCAGGTCAGGATGTCTGAAAAAAACTTGTATAAAAAAGGTCCAAAAAACAAGAAAGGTCTCAGCTCCACATCATCGGCCTGCGATGGGATTGGGGGAGCTGAGAGAGGCACTGGAAGGGTGAGGGGCTCAGCCCTGGCCCCACAGCAAAACAGTCTTTTCCAGCAGTGGCCGAGGCGCATGGAACGTGGAGTTACACCTGGCTGATGATCTCTCCGTTCTCCGGGACAAAGACCTGCACAGGGGCTCCGTCGGGCGCTCGCCGAAGCACGCACACGGTGGGCATCTGCCAGGGGCAGGAAGAAAGGAGAGGTGGGTGAGCAAACCAGGCAGGACTGTCAGGACAGCAAGGCCAGTGACACATGGTGACCTCTTACTGACACGGATCCCTGCTGCCCCCCAGGGATCATCCTCTATCCCTCTGTCACTCAGGTTCCTTTGGGGTGCGACAGGCGCCCTGACCTCCTTCTCCCCACCTTTTCTGGGCTTGAGTCTCATCACTCTCCCTGTCTGGCAGGTTGGTATGGGCCAGGCCTGAGCCAAGGACAGGTTCAAGCTTGCAGAAAGGAAGAGCACGTCAGCTGGAGGATGTGGCTGGGCCCATTCCAGGGCGCTGCCCAGCCCAGGATGGCAGCTGCAGCCCAAAGAACTGCTGTATGTGTTCCTATGGGGGTTGGGTACTGGGGGGCATGCAGCTGGGCGCTGGGAATCTGGGGTCTCAAAGCAGCAGCCTGTTGGTAACTTCTGGAGCACATCCCCTAAGGGGATTCAGTATCAGGGAAGGAGAACAAAGAAAGGATTCATAGGTACTCTCCCCACTTAGAGAATGATGAAATGAGGTCCCCAGGCTGCACGCCTCACAGCATCCTACATACTACCCACCGTCCCCTGCGGTTCTGGATGACAAGACTATCATTTACCTATCACGCACCAGACACTACTCCAAACATTTCAGCCTCTTACCCACTCTATGAAATACATCCTTTACTACTCGCATCTTACAGAGGCAAACAGAAGCCCAGAGGAGTGAAGTTACAGCGTGTAAGCAGTACTGGGATTGGAACCTGGTCATCTAGCTCAAGGGTCTGTGCTCCTAACTGTGATGTTGCCTGCATCTCAGCTTGGTGTCAAGAAGCAACACAACAGACAGGCGAGCCCAGGTTCTGATTTCCTTGAATCTATTTCCAGACTCTACCTTTTTCCTGGGCCCTCAAGTCAGGAAATTCCAGGGGTTATTTTGGGCGGGACTTGTGATTACCAAGAAGCTTGTCTGTTTTGTGCATCATGTGTGTAGCCATGGAGCGGGTAGTTATCTGTTCCGATCATCTCCACCAGGGCACACTGTATGCACTCTTTAGCTAGACAAGGCAGGCAAAATTAGGAGGCATCCCAGGGAAACCAAAGGTGCCTTCCAAAGCTAAGAGGACACCTTTTTTCTGGCCTGACTGTCCTACCTGGCCTCTAGGCTGCTAATTTGATCTCTCTACTCTTGAATTTAATTTAATTTAATTTTTAAAATTTATTTTATTTATTCTATTTTTTTTTCTTTTCTTTTTTTTTGGGGGGGGGGTCTTTTTGAGACAGGGCCTCACTTTGTAGCCCAGGCTGGTCTCAAATTTGCAAATGATTCTCTCGCCTCAGCCTCCCAAGAGCCGGGATTACAGGAGTGTGCCACCACACTCGGCTAGATTTTTATTATCATTATTATTATTATGATTATTATTATTATTTTTAGTCACTGTCTTGTTCTATAATTCAGGCTGGCCTCGAACTCGCTGCGATCCTCCTGCCTCAGTCTCCCAAATGCAGGGACTACAGGCGGACACCACCATACCCAGTTCTCTCTACCGTTGGATTTGCCAGAAAGCAGCCCTTCTTGGTCTAGCATCCCTCCTGCCCTGCCCCAGGGACCCTGCAGGGTTGCTCACCTGGGCACGGGGTCCCACGACTCGTCCAAAGCCCTCTCTCCCGGGGGGCAGGCTCCGCACCCGGAAAGCTCCTTGGCGGTCCAGCGAGTGCGGGCGGCTGTTCCGAAGGCGCGCTCGCTCATGCCACGAGCGCAGCTCCTCGGAGACGGCAGCCTTGCTGAGCACGCGGCCCGCGGGACTGTCCTTCAGCGACGGCGTCCGCACGATGCGGCTGTGCGCGGGCACGAGCCGCTGGTAGCGCAGGGGTGCGCCCTCCTCGGCGTATGCATGGCCCAGGCCGGCGTGGCACAGCTCCCACTCGCCCGGTGGCAGGTGGTTCTCCGCCACCATCACGAACCGCCCTGCCGGGAAGTACCCAGGGGGCAGCAGCAGCTTGGGGTAGTGGGCGACCAGGTCTCGGCCGCAAGCTGGGCCCCAGGACCCGTGGTGGCGAGGCGGCTCGGGGGAACAGAGAGGCCGTAGGTAGGAGATGTCGGGGCTGCTGCTGCCCGGCGAGGTGGGGTGGGAGATGCTGGAGACATCAGAGCCGCTGTCTTCCGAGCAGGAGTGGCAGGCAGGGTGGGGCAGCGGGGGCTTGCTCGCCAGGAAGCAAGAGTCTGGCACCGTGACGGTGTAGTGAGTGGGGCGGCGGCGGGGGAAGGCGCTGCGGCCTCGGCCCTCGGCCCCCGTGCGGAAGGAGTCCACCCTGCAGAGAAGGGAGGCGTGCTGAGCTGGGCAGGGCTTAAGCAAATAAAGGACCCCCAACCCGGCGTGATGTGCAGATGGAGCACATTCCCTCTGTGTGGAGGCCTCCCCAGGCCTTTCCACATCGTGACAAAGTGAAAATAACTGCTGACCTTTGGTGAGGGACTGAGTCTAGCAGCCCCACGGACAGGTGCTCAAGTTCCTTGTAGGAAATGGTATAGTGTTTATATACAGCCTGCACACACCTTCCTATACACCTTAATCATCTCTGTAGGGTACTTACAATACTTAACACGGTGTAAATGCTACGTAAATAGTTCTCATACTGTATGTTTAGGGCATAAGGACAAGCAAAACTATCGAACAGGTTGAGGACATGGCTCAGAGGTAGAGTGCTTGTTTAGTACGCACAAGTACCTGGTTAGATTCCAGCACTAAAAAAAGTCTATATATAAAAAAACATGTCTAGTAAAGATGCGATCTTTAAAAAATTATGCTTTTGTTCTTCAGTTGGTTGAACTCACAGATGTGGAGCCCAGAGATACGGAGGGCCAACACTATGCTATGCCCATTCCCCATATTTTCAGCCAGTTCTGCAGTCCACTGTGTTCGGTGGTCTGTCATCTGCAGAATCTGTTCAGGGAAACACTGTCAAGTATTGGACTTGAATGTGAAAAGCAGTCTCATGGTGGTGAGGACAGCTTCAAACAGCCCAGCACCAGATGGGGTGGAAATCCCACTCTTGCTACACACCCAGGCATGAGGCTTGTACACTTGGCCTTTTGCTAATTCACACAAAGGCACTGTGTATAAAATGACCCTGGTTGTAAATATAACAGCAAATGTACTGCTCTACTTGAGTGCTGCCTGGTGGGCACCCTGAAGAGGCTGTGATGGCGCCCCAGGCCCCTTGTATGGTGTGGCTAATTCTGTCTGTCACAGCTCAGTCACTGAAACTATTCCCAGGTAGCAGGTGCCTTGGAAAGAAACACACAGTCAATTCTCATGATTTGTAGATTCACTATTTTCGGATTTGCCTACTTGCTGAAACTTACTTGCTAATTCCACAATCAACATACACAGTGTAGGAATGGTCACTTGAAGACATTTCCAGAACATCGGAAAGTTCAAGGTGCTCTAAGCGCACATCCCTAGCTGAGATGGAGCAAAGCTAAGGTCTGCCTACCTGTTTCAGCTCTTAAGGCCAGAAACAAGGGTCATTTTGTGTGATTACTTAGTACACTTTTAAAAAAACCACTTTTTTACCTTTGGTGCTTTCGGTGATTTTACTATTTAAGTACAAGGGGGATCTTATGTGTGTATGCATGTGTGTGTAGTACTGGGGATTAAATACAGGGCTTCCTAGCCAAGTGCTCCACCACTGAGCTACATCCCCAACCTCATTTTTACAATATTTTATTTTGAAACGAGGTCTCACAAAATTGTCCAGACTGAGCTGGGCGTGGTGGCACATGCCTTTAATCCCAGCACTCAGGAGGCTGAGGTAGGTGGAGCGCTGTGAGTTCGAGGCCGGCTTGGGCTACGACATGAGCTCAAGGCCAGCCTGAGCTACGTAGTGTGACCTTGTCTCAAAAAAAAAAAAAAAAAAAAAAAAAAAAAACACAACTAGGGCCGGGAGTTTGGCTCAGTGGCTTAAGCACCTGTCTGGCAGGTACAAGGTTGTGAGTTCAATCCCCAGTGCCACAAAAAATAAATAAATAAATAGTCCAGACTGGCCTCAAACTTGTTATCCTCCTGCCTCAGCCTTCCAAGTACCTGGATTATAAGGTATGTGCCATAACACCAGGCCCACAAATAATTTTAAAAGTGCTATGTACAGTTCCTAAGTGCAAGAAGACTATGATGTCTTCTGGAGAAAACAAACATAAGCTTCATTTAGGTGTGAGTTCAATGTTACTGAGGTCACGAATATATTAAACAAGGTGTCTTTAAACAGAAATTCACATAAAATCAAGTTATATACATGAATCAGTTGATGAACAATGTCATGACTTAAGATTCACAGCAATCTAACACCATATTTTCCCTAAGGGCAGCAGTTCAGTGTTCGCCAACTGAGTTCCTGCGATGTCACAGAACATAACCACCATGAATAATGAGAGTCAACTGCTCATCACCTGAATAAGGGATGTACCCACTGTCAGTGACCAATAATAGAACAATTAGAAAAGTCTGTTCCAGCATAAGAGAACACAGCAAGGGTAGGAAACTTGAGTCAGCTTACGCAAAAAGACAAAATTGGAATCTTTGAAAGAAAACTTGTTGCTTCATGAATAATGTGGGTTTTGGTTGTGATGCTGCCACCTCTTTCTCCTTAGGAGAAGCCACAATACTAGCCATGTGTCACCCTAGGTGTCCCCCCAGTTTCCTGGAACTGTCCACCCTCCCACAGTGGCACTAGATGGTGGGTGTCCCTGCATCTCTGAGGTGGGATCTCTTACCTCAGAGACTGCGACTGGCCCCGCCTCCCTGGCATCTCAGGGGTGGCTGGAGCGCTGGTGCGTCCCTGTCGCTGTCCTGGAACACTGGGAATGGGCCCCATGTGGTAGGAGGCCAGCTCCAGTGGCCACAGGCTAGAGGCACTGGGCCCATCTTGGGGTGTGGTGGCCAGACTGCTGCAAAGGGATTGGAGAGAAGTCAGCGACAGTGGAGCATCTCCACTGAAGAACCCATGACATGCAAAAGGATGAGGGCACAGTGAAAGGGGGCCTCCAAGTTAGGGTGCATACTACCAGCACCCTTGGGGAGCTGCCAGTGGTCACATCTCTTGTCACCCAGCCAAGGGGATGCTGATCTCCATCTTTCCCCTCTTGCACCTGCCCAGCCCAGCAGGCCGAACCTACTCCCGGCCCTCCCTTCCTCCCTTCACCTGGACTCGCTGCTGGGCTCAGAGGACTTCCTGGCCTTCTCATAGGGGTGGTCGAGGCTGGTCTCCTTCCAAGGGCTATTCTGAATGGGGGCACGCTCCAGGGCTCCAGGCTCAGGTCCTGCTGGCTGCAACCCCTCCAGGCTCTGGGGTGGGATAGCCCGGGAAGGGAGGGCTGGGGACTCTGGGGGAGGTTTTGGTGTTTGGGAGTCCTCTGTGGGGTAAAAGAAACCTGGTAAGGTCAGAGGCTGGGGAACCAGTCCGACAACCTCTGCAGTCAGTGCCTGGCTCTCCCTCCCGTGCATGGCTTGTCCCACTGCTCCTGGCCCATGTTCCAGCTCGATACTAGAATTAATTTTTCTCCTTTGGGACTCCCTCCCTCCCAGCCGTACTTTCTACCTGCCTCCTTTGAGAAGACTCCCCAGCTTGACTTTTCTTGGACCACATTACCACACTTTCTAGCCTTCGCTCCCAGTGCCATGTCTGCAGCCAGACTGTTACCAGTTTTTCTTGTTCCTGGCATGCCCAAGTACCCTAGTTTCCTTACTTGTCTGGGAACTCCCCTGGGCAGAACTATACCACTTTCTTGATCCATCTTCACCCTGACATCCTTAGCATTGGTATACAGTGAGGTTCTTTGGCCTCACTATGTAATTCAGGCTGGTAGTGAACTCACTATATAGCTTAGGCTGGCCTCAGACTCATGGTGACCTTCCTGCACCTGTGTCTCGAGTGTTGGGATTACAGGTGCGCGCCACCACCCTGGGCGGTGTACAGGTTCTCAATCTACAGACTCTTGTTTGCCTGTCAGTGCTACCTTCTTTTGGAAACTGATAATGATTGTGGACAGATGGCTCAAAGACTCTGGCTGGTTCAACCTGAAATAAAGCCCCAGGGTGTAGTAGGGACAACCAGGCCTGATAGGCCCTACTGGAATCCACCTTTCTCATCCTCATCAAAACAGTGAAACTTCTACAATGAGAGATGGTCAGCACGTCCCCACCCTCAACTGAGCATGTGCAGAGGAGACTGACACCAAGTCTACAAAAGACACCAGGTTGACACCTCTTCCTTTATGAGCTCACCAAACCTTCCCTTCCTGTTTGACATCCTCACTAACAAACTCTGCCAAAGCCCAAGTTTTTGCAGTAGGAACCCAGCCTTGACTGTAGTTCCTAATCACCCTTCTTACCTTCCTCCAAAAGTAGCCCATCAGACAGGGAGCTGTCATCTGAGGCACTGAGCTCTGGGGAAATCAAAAGGCAGAGAAGAGAAAAGGTGAGGAAATTAACCCATAGATCCAAGTAACCAGAAGTTGTCCTAGCCCACTCCCTCTCTGAGATAGCACTATTACAGGAAATACCCACTGTGTGCTAAGTAGTCTATCATGAGCAAAGATGTAGAAAAAATAAAATCAGAAGTCAAGGACTAGGAGACAGAAAACCTGATTTTAATTCTGGCTGTCATTCACCATGCAACTTTGAATAAACTATTTCAGGGCTCTGGATCTGTTTCCCACTTGTTGAAATAAGCTTAACAATAAAAAGGACAGACAAAGACTGATTTGGGAAGCCCCTGGGATGACGCAAATTTTGTCAACTTTTCTGTAGCCTTCTAACATCGTGAGTACAATTGAACTCAACACAGGAACTCCTGCACTGCCTACAGCAACAACAGTGGGAGCTGGGAGTCTGAGCAGTGGGACTGTGAGGCCAATTGAAGTCAACGTCTGGCCAGCCCTAAGGAGGGGTCTCCAACTGGTGACAAGGTGAGTCCCCTGGAGGAGGGGAGCATGGCATTTCTGCATGGGACAGTAGCAGCTGCCTCCCAGGAAAGACCTCGAGAACAAGCCTGATGTGGCCCAAATGGAACTCACAAAGCATTTTTAAATGTTTAACAATGGAAGTGAGGAAAATGAATAATGGCCGACATTTCCACAAGCTGATACTTTTCTACATAATCTCTAATACTGATTCATGTAATTCACATAACCACGTAAAGGAGTTAGTATCCTCTGCATGTAAGAGTTGAGGAAACAGAGTTTTAGGAGTAATGCTGTTTGGGTCAACCCACTACAGGGTGGTTGAGTCAGAGTTCACACTCAGACAGTGTGACCACAATCTGTGCTCTTCACCCCACCCTTCCCTGGCTCTACTCAGAGCCAGGATCTAGTGCATAGGTCATTGCCAGAAGGTTCTAAGAAAAGTAAACAATTCCAGCCATCTTAAAACTTTTATAAAGAGGTTGGTAAGCTACAGCCCATGGGCCAAATCTACTTCACCAGCTGTCTTTACAAATAACATTTTATTGGCACACAGCTACAGATTCATTTACCTAATGTCAGGCTGCTTTAGCATCTAAAATGGCAGACTTGGGATGTGACCACATGATCCACAAAGCCTAACTCTACTACCTGGCCTTTTAGTAAATTGGAAATATTTGCCAATCTTTGATTGGTAACTAAAATGAAACAAAAACTTAACCCAGGGCAGTTCTACTCTTTTGGAATATGGTTCAAGGAGCTGGGCCTGACCTCAGAGCAGCCAGCCAGCCCTGGCTTTGCCTGACCCCCAGCTAGCCTTTGCTTTGGGGTTCAGTGGAGGAGATACCCTCTTACTGAATTCTGGCAAGCATAAGGTCATGAGTTTGATTCTTGGCACCAAAATAATAATAATAATATTTTTATTTTTTGCAAATGTCAAGTTGAAAACAATGACGAAACTGTTACTCTGTGGACCAGTACTGCAACCTTGTGGTATGTTTTGGTTAGAACACAGGGTCTGGGAAGAAAGACATCATTCCCCGTCACCCCTAACCTTCTTGGGAACAGGCAGATCTGTTTTGTGGGACAAAAGGTACAAAGTAAAGAGAGAAATCTAGAGACACAGTGGGGGGCTGGCAGAGCAGGTGGCTCCTGAGGGCTGTCACTGTCTCAGGCCCTGTCCCCACCCAGGCCTGGCCTCCATCCAGCATGACTCCCTTGTAGCAGCAGCAGCAGCAGCAGCAGCAGGACACCCCAGGTGGAGAAGTAACTATGAAGACAATACTTTCAAACTCAGTATTCTCAAAGCTGTGCTGTCCAACATGGTAGCCACCAGTGACATGAGACTATTCTCATTAAAATGAAATCAAGTTTAAAGTTCAGTTCCTCAGTCACACTAGGTGCAATTCAGATGCTCAATAACCCCCTGAGACTAGTGGCTTCCATACTGGACAGCACAGACAGGGAAAAATTGCTGAAATGCTGAAGGAGAGGGTTGCCAAAACTGATATTGTCAATCAACAGACACACACTGAGCACCTGTTCCATCACAGAGGCGTGGGCTGGGGTGGCTCTCATCAGGGTCACCCACAGTAAATTGGCTCAACGCCTGACTACTCCTCGCCACCTGCAGAGTCTGGCTAATTACTCTCATCTGGCATAATTACTCTCCCAAATTAAATAATCCTTGTGGGGAGGATCTAGGTCATGGGGTGGGTTTTTGTTTTATTTTTCGGTTCATTTGCTTATTTTTTCCTTTTTAATTTAAAACACCTTTCAGCTACTAATTATCAATCCTTTTCCTCTTCCTTCTTTCTAGGTGAGCACAGCTTGGCAGAGAAGCCACAAAAGAGGAACTGCTTGTCTAGATCCGCCTGTTCTGGTGCTCCCAAGGCCAAGCAGGGCCCCAGGACGTTGGCCCATGTAGGGAGTGGGACTGCATTTGGGAGCAGGCCCTCTGTCAGAGCTGGTCAAGACAGCAGCTGTATCAGCTCTTTCCCCTGCCCAGCTCGGTTTCTCCTGGCCAGAGTGCCCTGAGAAGGTTTCAGAACCTCAGCCTCCTGCCTCCCACAGAGGATGAAGCCAGAGCCCAAGGCGTGTCCTGGCCTGCTCTCCACTCCTAACAAGCAGCTTCACGGGTCACAATGGCGGCAGCACAGTGACATCTCACTGCCAGCCCAGGCCTGGGTGGAAGCTCTCACCGACTGCAGTGCCTGTAGGCAGGCGCTGCTGAGCAGTACAAGGCTGGAGGGGTCAGAGAGCAGAGACCAACTGGGCCAGGGCACATCTCACCACCCGGATGGCTCCTAACAAGCACAGAGCAAGTTGGCCTGTGGGGACTTCCATGCCCAGGTCAGAGCTGCCTTTCCTGAGAAGGTCCACTCCCAGGGGCCTGCAGGGAGTGGAGTAGGAATGGAAAATGTCTTTTCCCTAAAAGGCTTGAAGGCCAGGAGCATTTTCCTGCAGCCAGGGCAGGCCCTGCCACTCAACCAGAGAGCGATCTGGCCACTGGGCATTGGGGTTGGCCCACAGTTCTTCTGGCTTTACTCATCGGCTGTCACACAGAAACATTTCCTTCTTTGCTATCTACACCTGGCTGGTGTCGAATCAGATATCCTATCATAAATTAGAGGGCACAGGTGGGAGGAGATGCTGAGGCCATGGTGCACGGGAACCAGGTAAGGCCATTAGGCTTTCACCCAAGTGTCCCACCAGGGAAGGACAGCAATGGTGCGAAAAACCATGCTGAGGTGCAGGGTTAGGAGCCACTTGCTAAGCCGAGCCCAAGGCCTCAGATCCAGCTCTGCCCCAGGGCCACTGCCCACTCGCCTACTCCTCTTCCCGCAGGTGTAGCCAGGGAGGCCTGGGAGCCATGAGTGAGGCCTGGGGGTAGGGACTGGAATAGAAATCTGCAAGTCACAATCTGACAAGCTGGATGTGGGTTAGGACAAATAAAATAATCATACCTCAGGGTTCAAACCCACCAAGAGGAAGCTAACCCAGGTGGGATACGTTTAAGTCATGTGTGGGCTCCTGGCATTGACAGCTCACTAGATGCCCCACAGCCACCCGGAGTGGTCAGGGATCAGGGACTGAACCATGGGCATAATAAGGCAGAGAACAAATGTGGATTCCCCTCCTGACAAGTCCAGGGCACTTGTAGATACTGAAGGGATTGTGGGGCTCAGCACCTGTGGGCTGGATTCCAGCCTAGACATTCTGTGAGTACCAAGTAGTGTGGCCTTGAAACAACTCTCTGATCAGCTACTTACAGCAATGGTTTATCCCTGCGCTGCATAACTCAAACCAGGGGAACGTACATCACTTCAGAGTCTCAGGTCCGTCCCAGTACCCTGACCCAGACAAGCTGTCACCTTGTGGGTTTCGGATACATTGGCTGAATAAACCCTTGGATTAAGCTCAGGGTCAGCCCTCCTGTCTAGGAAGACTTTTTCTAGCCCTTTTCTCCCAGTGCTGGGGACTGAACCCAGGGTCTTTCTCCTGTGCTACATCCCCATCCCACCCCCTGTTTTGTTTTTTTGAGACAGGGTCTTGCTGATTTGACAAATTGCCCTGGTTGGGCTGAAACTTGCAATCCTCCTGCCTCAGCCTCCCAGAGTGTTGGGATTACAGAAGGGCACCACCACCCCTGGTTTAGGAAGTCTCCTGAAGCCTTTGCGGGGGACGCAGGAGGGAGTGGGATGCTTTCTAAGGAGATGGGGAAGAGTGATCTCCCAGAATGAAGAAACCTTGCTGGGACTGCAGAAGGTAATGAACGGGTCAAGACGGACCCAGGAAGCAGGTCTACCCAGCTGGTGGAGCACTGAATGTAGTGCCAGGCGCTCAGGTGGCACTGACTGAAGCAAAGGCAGTGGCACAGCGCCACGCTGTCCACCACGCCACACGCCCAGGCCGGTGGCCTCACCTTGGCCCAGTGCCTGGACAGTGGTGGCAGGAGGGGGCTCACTGTTGCGCCGCCGCTCCCCCAGCCTGCGCTGCAGCTCCCGCAGCTTCTTCTCCTCCTGCAGCGCCGCCTGCTTCCGCTGCCGGCGCATCTGCTTGCTGAGGTTCTCCTCCGCGCACAGCCGCCGCGCAGCCTCAGTGATCTGCAGCTGCAGGGCCAGCTGGCGCTCCAGGCTGCTCAGGGGGTCCTGGAGAGAGTTGGGAGTGAGTTTGGGGACAGGCAGGCTCTCAGGGGGCACTGGCCCCGTGCTCTGATTCCTGGCCCTAAGCCCAGTGGACAGAGGGCAAACAGACAGCAGCCCAGGGATGCGGAGCAGAGGGTGGAGTGGTGGGAGGGGCTGAGAGACAACTTGTCACCGGGAGAAGCTGGCATGGGCACCCACCCTTAGCCTGCCTGTCCAGCTGGGCTGGGTGGAAACTCAAGTGGGACACTTTCCCTCCTGACCCCAAAGGGTTTGTTAGGCCAGCCCATGAGAACCTGCTACCATCTCACCATGGGAAAAGGCAGGCACCCACAGCCCAAGCTGCCCCTGGCACTTCCCTCATGGGCCAAAAAAAGAGGACAGCCCCTGGGACAGAGTAACCTGTCCAAGCAGGCAACAGGCTCTCTGGGTGGGTGGCTGGAGCTCTTAGCTGATCTTCTGGTCATGGGGACAAACCCAGTGTCCTCCCAAGAGTGCCCAGCCCTCCAGCTCCCAAGGTGGCACACTTCCTCCCGCACCTCTGAAGAACCTCACCTCTCTGTGCAAGGCCCACTCATCCAGCTTGTAAGCTGCTCCAATCCTGCGGCGGACCTTGGGGGGCTTCTCTCCTGGTTTGAGGGGATATTCTTCTGGCAAGATGCCTGTCAGCTCCTGTAGGGAAGTGAAGTCAAGCCAGGTGGTTCCACCTGCTCAGGCTTTGGTGACCACTTGTGCCCCATCACTGGCCTCTGCATTGCATGGATCTGCTCTTCCACAGAGGCATCTGGGACAGCCGACCACTCGTTCCCTGGCCATCCATCGTCTCTCAGTTATCTTCTCATCCCCATCCTCGGGCACCTGCCTCTTCTCCTTCACATCTTCTGATCACTTCCTCCAGAGGGCTTCAGGGTCCCAGTTACAGCTCCTCCCGCTGTGCCTGGGCTCCACCTGGGTCTAACTTGCCCCCGGCCAGTGCCAAGCCAAACACTAGATCAGAGGCACTCCAGGCCCAAAATTCCCATAAGAATGAGGGTACCACCTTCAGCCCTAATATCCTAAAATATGGCTCCAAGTTGCTATGCACATGGAGGGCAGGGGCCACCCAGGCCTCACCGCCTCCCGAAGGCAGAGTCTCCGGAGCTCCTCCAGGCAGGCCTCCAGCCGCGCTTCCAGGGCCCGCTGCTGCTTGTGTACCGCGTGGGTCAGCTCCTTCATCGGGGAGACCGGGCTGTCAGGGCCTGCGGGAGGGCCAGGGGCACATGCTCAAGGATGCTGAGGCAGGAAAGCCTCTTTTGGGCACTTGCTGACCACCTTTAGGGGCGTATACACCCATACACACACAGCCCCATGCCCACTCACAAATAACAGGCTAGCTGCCGTGGCCTATATTATAACCAAAAAACCCAAGTCTGCCCAGCAGTACAATGTCACAACTCAGAGAGGAGGCTGCCCCACCTGCTGACCTAGGTGTGTTGGGGGGCGGGGTGCTGCTGGCACATGCACACAGGCCTCTCCTGGCCTCCGTCAAGACGAGGGCAGATGAGACCCACCAGCTGGTTTCCACTAGAGACACCAGACCTTAACACTGGCCAGATAAGCCTTTTCAGTCTTAGTAATCACTGAAGTTGAACACTCAGATCTCTGTTCGTATAGGACCGAACTCCAGCCAGACCCTCCATGGAGGAAATGTCTGCGTGTCCCTGAGACCCTCCACTATCTCCCTGCTTTCCCCGGCAGAGGCTTCTCTGTTCTCTCCGTCCGTGAGCTTTGGAAATCTTAGCTGGCCACCTGGGGCCGGGGGATTTCCCTGACCCACTCACCAGACTGCAGGATGATGCCACTGTCGGTGTCGCTGACCTCATCCTTACTCTCCATGGTGAGCTTCTGGCAGGAGGGGGTGCAGAGTAGGGAGGGGTGGCACGGGTCCCAGCCTGGGCCAGGATGCGTAGGTAGCCTGGAGTCCTCCCAGCTTTTAAGAGAAAGGAGAACAATAACCAAAAAGCTCTAGGTAAATTCCTTTGGTTCCAAACACAGCTCAGGAGCAGATGCTTGAAGATGGAAGGATGAGAGGGGACCTGGAAGACAGTTGGATGAGAAAGCCAGGAGGAAGGAGAAGACATCTTCCTGGCATGGCTGCCCTTAGCCCTGTCATGGCCTACTGCCTGGACAGTTTGAGAACTTTGGGAAGTAGCTGGACACTGGGCATCAGGCCAAGGCCTTGTCCTAGGTTCCCTAAGGTCCAGGTCTGCCTCTCTCTGGGCCAGATCCTCTAGGGAGGTGTGGCCACCTGATGAAAGAAGGTGGTCCCTGAAGTTTTTTTGAGGCCCCAGCCCTGGTCAGGGTCTGTCAGCCAGGGCCTAGCAGCTGCTGGCTGGAACAGGGGTGGGGAGGCAGGCGGAGCCCAGGCGGCGGTCTGGAAGGAGAGGCCAGCCACCTCCTCACTGAGTCAGCCATTGAGCAAGAGTCCAAAAGTCCTTCCGAGTTTCTGTCTGGAGCTTATCCTGCTGTCTCCTCTGAGTACAGGGCCACAGTTGGGGGTGGGGATTCACAAAGACCCTCAGGAGCAGCCAGCAGGACAGAAGAGTAAGCCTTGGGAAAGCTGGCCCCAAAGCAAGGTGGACGGCGGAGACCGTGTTCAGCCTATTCCCGTGGTGCTGTACCTCTGCCCAAAGGGAAGGAGTGATGGCTTTTATAGACTTGTGTAAACAGCCGAGCTTATCAAGGTACCAGGGGCAGCAGTAATTTAAAACCTTAGACCTGAAGACAATATGTACCTTGCACTTTACAGTTTCAATTTCCAAGGAAGTCCAAAGAGTGCATGGTAGAATTTTTTTTTTAAAGTTTATAGGAGATCTTTACAAACATGCCAAAGAAACAGTGGCTATATAGTCCAGGAACCTGGGAGTCCAGGGTGACTGTTTTTAGCTTTGCACTGTTCATCTCTCCCAGACACTTACTCCTCTGCCTTTCTCTCAACCTGGCCATGCTGTCATCCTCCTCATAAGGAAGGAGGGTCCAGCCAGGGATAGGAAGCAGAATGGACTCTCAGCTGGCACCCTTAGTCTTTTAGCTTTGGACAAAGGGAAGAGGTAATGTCAGAGGGGAAGCCATTAACTAGTCACATTTGCCAATTAATTATTAACCACTAAGGAGTTCCCTTGAAAGTTGGGACAACTCAGCCCCTGGGGTGGGAACTTCCACAAACTGGGGAGTCCCTTAGGAGGGCCCCCTGTCTCCTGCAGCTTCTCCCTCCCCATCTTGGCCTAGTCCCTCACTGCCAGGGTCAAGGGAGAGGCCCTGACATTCATTGGGGTCCCAATCTGATGCTGAAACTTGTTGCTATAAGTAAGGCTCAGTTGTTCTACCACCGACCTGGGGAAAGTCACTTGGCCCAGCTGTGTCACATTTCAAGGTACACAAAGATGCAGGGGAGACTTAGGTGTCTAAAGTATTGCTCTAGATAAAGGCAATTCAGGAAACATCCCCATCCCCTGGAAACCTCACCACCACCACCACCATCCTCCCAGTCCCCAGTCGCACTGGGCCAGCCCCAGTACTGGGCACTAAGAAGCAGTCCACCATGCAGAACGAACAATGTCCCCAGGAAAGTAGAGGAAAGAAGGGTCACAGAGCCAGGAGGGGAAACGCTAGGGCACTTTCTCTAGGGATGCCATCGAGGACCCTCTCCCATCACAAATTAACCTCCAAAGTCAGGCTTTGGGCCTCTCTGCTCCAGCTCACCTCTGCTGGCCCTTTCTCCAGTGGAGATTCAGGCCCAGCCCCAGGGTCAGGCTCCCTGTCGGAACCCACCAGCCCCCTGTTATCCGTATGCCCCAGATCAGAGCTGGGCAGGAGCGGGAAGTGGCCATAGCCCAGTTCCCTCCACTCGCAGGCCAGCCAGGGCCCCTATCTCCAAAGACCCACTCAGCCCAGCCTTGCTCCGCCCCGCCCCGCCCCCGCCCTTACCTGCTTCAGGGTGTTAGCCAGGAGTCTTTGAAAGACCCCCCAGCTCCAGGTCAAGGAGTCTAGGGGCCTTGCATGTCGCCTCCAGGCCTCCCGGACCACTGGTCGGCCACCTGTGCTCTCACTCTGGCTGGGCTCCCGCTCAACACGCTGCTGGCTGCCCCTGCGGCCGTCCCTCTGGTCCCTCCCAGGCTGCTGGGCCAGGGGAACTAGGTTACTTGTTAGGACTTGAGTCAGAGGGGAGGAGCAGGTGAGCAAGCCCTTCCCTGAACTGCTGACTGCTGCCGGCAGGCAGCTCCTGGGCCTCTGCACTTCCGGGGCCAGAGGGGAGTAGGGAAAGGGGGCTCCCCATGGAGAAATCCCTGCCAACAAGGGGCACACCTTGCAGGGCCCCTAGTGCAATGGTCGGGACTGTGGGATATCACAGTGCCCTCCTTCCCTGCCTGGCTCTGCCCACCTTCCTTGCCCACCCCCCCATCCCATTTCCTTTTCTGGAAACCTAGGAACAAGTCCCCAAAACAGACAAAAAGTCCACTTTGCATGGGGATACCAATGGGAAATTTACAAACTCGATACAGAGGGTCACTGCTCTTTCTCGTACATGAAATGGAGCCCTGAAACTTAAGTTTTGCGTCTCCTGAATCAGGATTTAAAAACCTCACAATGGAAGGTGGGAGGGGCACACCTCTAGTCCCAGCTACTCAGGAGGCTGAGGTAGGAGGATTACTTGAGCCCAGAAATTAAGAGATCAGCCCCGCTTCTCAAAATCAAAAGAGAAGGGAAAAGGTGCTGGAGGTGTCACCTCCCAGTCCTGGAAGATCCCATGTGGCCCTGGGTTTAACCTCCAGCACAAAACAAAACAACCAAACCCCTCAGAGTTGGAATTATACACACAGCGGGTCTAGGGTACTGCTATGAGAGGACCAGGCTATTTACTCTCCTTCTCTCCCTCCCTTTTTTCTTATTCGTGGGGATGAACTCAGGGCCACAAGCTAAACAAGCGCTCTACTACTGAGCTATACCCTCAGCCCAGAGCTTTCTCTTAGTATTCCACACATTTACTCACCCCAGGAGCATCAGGACCATCACTTCCCTGTTCCTAATGTAACTCCACCTTCCAGCAGTACAGCCCCTGGGGCACTGACCTGAACCCCAGTCCTGCCTCCTACTCAGTAGGAGGGTCACTGTGTAATTCCAAGGCCACAGGCCACTCCCCAAATGCAAAGGACCAGAGACCAAAATGGAATTTGTTTCTTCCAAAAAAAAAAAAAAAGAAAAGGTTTCCAGGTCTCCCACCTCACTGATCCTCAAGCAAGTGGAAAACTGTTTGAGACCCAACTCATTTAACACGGTGGGAAGCTGAACTCAGGATGCCTGTGGCCTGTCCCAGCTGACTGGGACTTCGCTACAGAGGGGACTGCACCCCTCAAGTCTTCCTCCCAGCCCTCCCATCCCCCAGGTCTTAGGTCCCCACACCATGCCTCCCAGCACCTCAGCTCAAATTAAGATTGCTTCCCCCTCCCAGTCCCCGAAGATCCCTATCCCTCACTTCCCATCCCCCAGTTCAAGGATGACGAGGAATTCTGCTCTCCTCAAGCATCTCCGGTGCAGCAGAGCTGTCACAGAGGGCCACTTCCCCTTCGCTGGCACGCAGATCCCGTACACCTTCACATTCCAACCCACGCCCTTTTCCAAACAATGCTAGCCCACCACCTCCTCCTCTCCAACCAGAGGCAGAGGGGCCCTCACAAGGGGCAGTCTCTGCCCATGGTGGGGAGCAAGCTCTCTGGGCCTCCCAAATAACTCACAACCCTTCCTCTCCCTTCCCCAGTCCTCCACATTATAGCAGTCCCTCCCAGCCCTACAGCGCTGCAGTCATCCAGGGTCAACTAGAGAGGGTTAACTCTAGGCAAATGCTGGCCTTGCCCAAGTCTAAGCTCCAAGTGGAGAGGGGAGTGGAATTGTCTAGAATCAGCTGATCACTCATATGGTTAAATAGGTAAAATAAAAATGAAAAGGATCACCAGGAGAACCAATCATATTGCAGCACAGGTCCAAAACCAGAACTGCTAATACTTCCTTATTACCATTAAATAGGATCCAGCAGTAGATAAGTACATACAAGTGATGAGTGTAAGCAATGTTTCCAGAGAGCTGCCACAATATGATAGTGAATTTTATCAATGGCAGTCACAGGTGCTACCAACACTCCAGTGTTTTGCTGCTAATTCAAAGTGATGCTAAATTTCTGTTACATGGTGGTGAAAAAATAAAGATGCAAGTTTTCACTCTTATCTAAGCTTACAAACCCTCTGAATTCTATCCACACAGGCCTGGAAACTCTTAAGAACTTCTGCCCTCAGGTAACGCACCATCTGGGTCAAAGTGAAATTAGCTAAGGGGAGAAGTGAAATCAGCTAAGGTCTGGAAACACCCGGACATGAATTCCTTCATTTAAATTGTCTTCTGGAAGAAGCCTGCAAGTCTTTCCCTAATGTCTAGATAGGAACTAATTGGCTTTTCAGGAATGGACACGAGGAGAAAAGGCCAGGTCCTCTTGTCAGTTATGTCAAAAGCTCCACGTCCCCAGCACTGAACCCAACTCCCCCTAAACAGAAGCATGTGGTTTGGGAAGAGGCGCACCATCCCAGACCTAGCGACTTCCCTGTCCCTTTTCATAACCCAATACCACCAGCATCAACTGATCATAGTGGCAGATTTGAGTCCCTGAGAATTCCAGAGAGGGTTCGGTGGATCCAGCTGATTACACGGCATCTAACTCAAAAGACCAAGGGAGAAGTGGGTTAGAGGCCACCCTGGAAGTGACGCTGTAGCCCCAACTCCCAGAGCACCCTCGCCAAGGCCATCAGCAGGTGAGGAAGTGGGGTTTCTTTGCAGAGCTCTGACCGGGATTGGAATGTGACCTTGGGGAACAAGAACTTTCCCCCCCAAGAAGAGGAAAAACGCCCTCTTTAGGGTTCTCATTTCCTAAGGGAAAGTCCTGAATCAGAAAGCTTCTCCACAACTCTGTAGTCAGTCATTCTCTCAGTTTCTTCAGAGTTTCTTCTTTTACATTTATCCAAACTTCTTTAAACCAGGCGCCTCACACTGTCATCTCCGTGACCCCAACCTCAGCCAGCAAAGTACAGTTACCGACAGGCCTACAGTTTTACTTAATGAATGAGCAAGAAAGCGGCCAGCCACTAGGGCTAACTGGGAGAAGGAAGGCAAATTGCCCGGGACCCTCCAGGCAAGAGGGATGGGAGACGTTCCCTTAACTGTTTTCTTTCTCCTCTCTGCTCCCTGCACGCAGGGAAAGGTGTTCACTTCCACCGGGCGACGGTGGCGTGGGCTGAGACAGGGGAACTCCTGGCTAGCCTGGAATGCGCCCTGAAATCAGACCTCTAGGCTCTCTCCATAAAAAGCCCCTTTGTCCCGTCCACCCTGCTCCCCTCCCCCACCGCGCCCTGCAGTTCCAGGCCGGCCCGAGACTTTGCTCCTTTTGTTTGGCTGCTCCCTGCCTTTCCGGAACCTGGCCAGGAGCTCCAGAGGCATGGGGAAGGTCGGAGGAGAAAGGCTGAGGAGTTGCAAGCATGCACGGAGGGTAGGAACTCAGAATTCCTACCTCTTTGTAAAATTACCCCAATTTCTGTAAGACCCCCGTCCGCTGAGGATGCAGACCAAGGGCTCAGGGGCTTGATCCCCCTAGTTCTGCCGCACCGGCCCCCGAAGTTCCCCCCTTACCTGTCCCGCCGAGCTCCGGCGCCTCCCTCCTGTCCCCGCGCCCCTCGCGCGCGCCGGGCAGCGTCAGGACCTGTGGGTCCAGGCCATCTTCCCGCTCCCCGCGTCCGCCCCCCGCCCTCCCTCCCCGGAGGTATTTCATTTAACTTCGGCATTTGTAGCATCCCAAATGTTAAAGATCCCGAGACATCTGTCCCCTGGTGCATACCAAGGCTCAAGGAAAAGAGGGGAAGATGCGAGGAGGGAAGCGAGATTCTGATCCCAGAGCGGGGGCGGGGCCGCATGCTGGGGAGGGAAGGCGCCTGCGGAGGTGGGGGTCCTTTGGGAGCCGCGACCCGAGGGACGAGGCTGTCCCCCTTCCCCGCCTCGGGACGCCCGCTTGGCGGGGAACCCCCGGCGCTGCCAGTTTCCGCGGCCCGGGCGGGAGGAGGCTCCTCTTTGGGTCCGAGGGCCGCCTTTCATCCGCGCGCTCTGGCCGGGCTGGGGGCAGTTTTCATTCCTGGAGACCCCGGGGTGGAAGAATGGAAGGAGGGCGTGTGAGGGGGCGCCCCTCTGCTCCCTCTCGCGCCCTGCATGCTAGGGCAGCCGGCTTCTGGGCTGCGGAGACTCGGGCGGAGCCGGCCTCGCCTCCCTTCCTGCGGCCCAGCAGGCTCCTGCTGGGGACCCGGGCTGCCTGAAAGGACGGGCCACGCTCCTGGCGAGCGCCTCCTGCTGCTCACCGCAAGCCCGTGGCGCCCACTGCTCCACCTCTGGTCACTCTCACTGCCCCGTGTTCTTTTGCTCAGATAACATTTATCGAGCACCTACTAGTGTCCGGCTCCATGGATCCAAGGTTAAGTTCCTTCACCGGAGCGTTCGTCCATCGGATCCAGGAACAATAGCACCAATGGAGTAGTCAGGAGAGGGGAGGCGGACCCTGCCTGAGGATGCCCGAGGCCTGGCCTGAGCAGGTGATGCCACAGGAGCTTAGGAGACCCGAGACTGCAGCTAGTAGATGTACAGAAGCCCAAGGGTGAGCGAGTACAGCGGGTCCTAGCAGCTACTGGGAACTTAGGGTCGGGGATGAGCAGGGAGAAAGGAGACCTAAAATGGAAGAGCCATGGAGCCAAGTGTCCGGCAGGGGCCCAGCCGGAAGCAGGCCACCTCCCAGTGGTTGTCCGGATTGTACACGCTGCAGAGAGGGAAGCTCAGCTACTCACCAGGCTGAGGCAGGAGGATCGAAGGTTCAAGGAAATTTATCAAGCGCTTGTCTCAAAAATTAAGATCAGCATGGTGGTGCACACCTATAATTCCAGCCCTTTGGAGGCTGAGGCAGGAGGGTCACTGTGAAGTCCAGATCAGCCTGAACTACACAGTGAGTTCAAGCCAGTCTAAGCTACATACCAAGACCTTGTCTCAAACAATAAAATAAAATAAAATAAAATAAAAATAAATAAATAGAAAGGGCTCAGGCTGTAGGTCAGGGGTAGAGTGCTTGCCTATCTTGTGCAAGACCCTAGGTTCAATTCCCACCACAGGCTCTGCTCAGCTAGCTTTTGACCACAGCTGGGCTTGCCTAAAGCAGGTGTCTTTTTCTAACATTCACAAAGGCACTGCCTAAGCCAAGTTGACCCAAGAGAGGGGTGGGCTAGCTAAGAATTAAGTTTATCTTTAAATTGAAGGAGGCCAGGTGTGGTGGTACACACCTGTGATCTTAGCACTTGGGAGACTGAGGCAGGAGGATTACTATGAATTCAAGGCCAAACAGAACTATATAGCAAGAAAAAAAAGAAAGAAAGAAAGACAGAAAGGGAAGAAAAAGAAAACAGAAAGGAAAAGAAAAGAAAGAAATTAAGGGGAAGTTACTTTTTTTTTTTTTCTTTTTCGGCGGCACCAGGGATTGAACTCACAACCTCATGCCTGTCAGACAGGCGCTTAAGTCACTGAGCCAAACTCCCAGCCCTGGTTTTTTGAGGCAGGGTTGCACTGGGTAGCTCAGGTGGGCCTTGCACTCACGTTGTAGCCCAAGCCGGCCTCGAACTCACAACGCTCCTCCTACCTCAGCCTCCAGAGTGCTGGGATTAAAGGCATGCGCCCCCGTGCCCAGCTCGAGGGGAAGTTACTTATGCTAGTCAGGGTTTTTCAGAAATGCGTGTGTGTGTGTTGGTGAGGTTAAGGAATTGACTCATGGGACTGTAGAAGCTGTGTGAGCCCTCAGGCTGGAGACACAGGGCAGAGCTACCCAAGGGGTCCATGTGGTTTACTGGCAGAATTCTTTCCAGTTCTAGAGGTCTATCTTTGTTCTGTGAAGACCTTCAACTGATTAAGTAAGACCCACCTGCCTATGGACAGTAATCATTTTACTCATAGTCTGTGGATATGAATGTTAATCGCATCTAAAAGACTTCCACCAAAACATGCTGAATAATGTTTACCCCTATATCTGGGTGCTGTGCCTAGCCAAGGTGACATATGAAACTAACCACCACAATCCTGCAGAATGTTGATCTGGGAGGGCACCTGGGCAGATTTACCTTAGAAGGCAGCTTTGGGTGCCAGTGGTGGTTGTGGGAAGAGTTTGGAGAGGGAAGCCATGGGGAGCACGATCCAGGTCAGAGGTGCTGGGGCCTAGACTGAGGCAAAAGCAGTGTAGGAGGGAGATCTGTGAAGCAGTGAGGAAGGGGGATGAGCTGGGGAGTCCCAGGTCTCTGGCTTGAGCGTCCTGTCTGAAATGTGTTTACTTGGGGTATCCGTGGTGATGTTGGGGCACAGCCTGGCCTCTAAAGCCCAAACAAGCTTGGTGAAAAGAGTTTGGGAGCCACTGCCTGGCACGTTTCTGAGACTAGGTGAGGCTGCCTGAGAATAATGTATAAAATGAGACTAGAACCCAGGGGGAGAATTCCAGGAACATTTAAGGTGTGGAAAGAAAGTAAAACACCTTTAGAAAGTAAGTGCTATTCCTACACACGGGATGGGTAACTTTTGAAATACGGATCTGTGTACCCTCCCAAACACACTCACCCCTACCTTTTCTTTGGATGGGAAGCAAAACCTTCCTGGGGGCCAGCCCCAGCCTACTGAGACCGTGCCAGGTATCCCAAGGGCAGGGCTGGGCTGTGGGCCACTGAGGTTCGGAGGAGAGGTGAGATAGGCTGGGAATGAGAAAGAACGGGGTGTGCCCCAAAGAGCGAGGACCCTGGCACTGTGGCACAGCAGTGCCCTTGGAAGGTGATGAGACCTCAGCGGGACAGGAGCTGGGACTTAGGGCCCCCAATTTCCTGCCTCGATGGATTGCTGCACTTGTGTCTAGGGAGCAGGACCCCGGAATATTCAAAGCCCCTGTAGGCTGGAGCAGCTAAGATGTCAGCTAAAGGGCGCTGCTCTCTACCCCCGCTCCCAAGTCCTCAGGATTCTGCATAAGGAAATGGGATTTTTAATCATCCATCTATGATATGTAAAGGATTTAAAGGAAGGATTACAGTGGCCACCTGCAGAGTCAGGAGTGGAAGAGGCCAAAGGGCTGTCTGTGCACTGCAGACCCACGGGACCCAGTCAAAACTCAAGGCCTGCAGCTCACTGCAGTCAGTCCCGTCCCAGGTGAGGTCGTATCAGGAAGCCAGCAGGTCTGTGCTGCAGCGCTGCAGTGTGCGCTTTCACCTGGAGAGGAATGTCCAGAGGTGATGGTGGCGACAAGAGAAGCAAAATGCGGGACTCCCTTCTTTCCCTTTCTCTTCCATCCAAGCTACAAGCCTATCTGTCAGTGTCACCCACATCTAGGGTGGGTCTTCCTTCTTCAGTGAGTCAATCATCCGTACACAGAATGGTGCCAAATCAATCCACTGGGCATTTCTTGTTCAAGTTGACACCACAGTCAGCTATCACAGAAGCCAAATCCTCCAGTTTGTACATTATTGGCATTTGGAGGTGGGATCTTTGGGAGGTACTTAGAGTTAGATAGAATCATGTAGATAGGGCCTATGTGATAGCATTAGTGGCTTTATCAGAAGAGAAAGAAAGGTCAGGTGTGGCGGTGTGCACTTGTAATCCTTGCCACTTGGGAAGCTGAGGCAGGAGAATCAATTTCAACACCAGCCTGGACAATTTAGTGAGATCCTTTTTTCTTTCAAATTTTTTTTAAAATGAAAAGAGTCAGGGATTATAGTTAAGTGCTTCCTAGATGCTTGCTTGCTGTGTCTCATCAAGCGATGCCCCTGCCATATTACAGCGCAGCAAGAAGGCCCTTGACAGAAGCCAGCACCATGCTCTTGGACTTCCTCGCCAGCACAGCTACAAGAAACAAATCTGTTCTTTTAAAATGACCCAGTCTTGTGTTCTTAAAGGAAATTGGGCTAAGACAGCATAGATATTTTGCAAACCTGAGTTTGTAGGTTGAGATTTGTATCGCTTCTAATAGTCATTAACAGATAAGAAAACCCAGGTCTAGAGAAGCCAAATAACTAGGTTAAAGCCACATAACTACAAAGTAACTAAGGTGAAGATAGATCTTCCTGATTGGTGTGATTCCAGAGCCCTATGTTTGTAGTTGAAAGTCTTCAAATACCAAAGGGACCAGCCGGATACAGTTCAGGAATGAAGGATATCAGGTCTAAGGATCCTGGTCTCCAACCATCACCTTGGTTTGTTTGTTTGCAGCGCTGCAACTCATCCTTGGCCCTGGGGAACAGGGGGTGGGCAGGGCAGCCAGCACGAAGGGATGGGACAGCGGCAAAGGAGAGAACCCAGGCTCTGTCTTAATTGAGCAGCTGCTGCAAATGTCACAAGGAAATACTTCTATTTTAAAAACAAAAACCAAAGTCCACACTTTTATGTAAAATCTGATTTGGACACATTTGATTCTTTTACGAGGAATTCAAGAGTGCCCAGCAAAACGTGTCTGCACCCCAGGGGGCTGCAGTTCCTGTTGCTGCTCTGCCTTGGAGCTGACCCCTCCCCTGTGGTTTGCGGACCTGAGTGCCTCAGGCATCCAGAGAAGCCAGGGTCTGAGATGCAGGTATCTCGGCAGGAGAAACCAGAGGTTCACTGGGAACAGGACTGACTCAGCCTATGGAGGCAGCAGGAGGTGGAATCTGGGAAAGAAAGTTAAGCCTCCATCAGTTTTCCCTCCTTCCCACTTGGGCAGAGGAAGGCAAGGACTCTTTTACAGAGAGGTGTTCTGGGAAGAGGTGGGTGGTGGTGGGGAACTTGGATTCTTGCTGGTGAGGAGGAAGGGGGCAGGGTGGGTGCTCCAGGCTGAGCTTCTGAAGGCTATGTGGCAGCTGTGCTCTGCTCTCTGGCCTGAACCCAATCCCCCACACAGGGTGCAGGGGCATCATCCAGTTGCCCCCACCACCACCCTAGACAAGTTGCCTGTTCCCGCTCTTCCCCATGCTCAGGCCTGGTGGGGAGGAGGCTCAACCCGCCCTCACAGCCACCTCCAGGGGCTGGATGAGGAAAGAGAGGCCACACTTAGCGGCCCAGACAGTGCCCTGTCTCTGCCCTGGCAAGATGCTCTCTGAAACCTCAGAATGACTGGGCCCACCACCCACTTCCTCTCCTGACCGCATCCTGCAGTGAGCAGCCCGGGCAGGTGCAGGAGGGCATTGCCCAACGGCCTCTATGTCTGTGACCAGAACCCTCGAGAAGACCCAGGCTGGGCAGCGGGAAGGTGAGTAGCTGTGTGAAATACAACCAACTTAGGGGGCCAAGCCTGGGGGCTCACCCAGCTGCCACAGGGGAATAGAATCCTGAAGCTGGGGCATACCATGGGGCTCAGACCCCAGAGATGTATGAGAAAGGAAGCCCCTCCCCTGGTTCGCACAGCACTCTTCTGGCTAGCGGTTCTGGGCTGGCTTCTAGATGTTTCCAAGTTCCATTCTCCTTTCTCTTCCCACTTTCTTCTTTTATTTTTTCTTTACCTTCTCTGTTTCCTCCCCCCTCCTTCCCCTCTTCCTCTGTCCACTCCATCTCCTGCCTGCCTGCATGCCTGCAGTATTTCAGGAGCCGCCAGCCTGTGTCCTCAGGGTTTGGGAAATCCCTGGCCCCTCCTTACACAAGAGCTGTGGCTCATCCTCTGCGGGACCTCCAGGGAGAGACAGTTGTCAGTAGCTGGCTCCCCAGTCTAGATGGGTGGCCTTCTGTGTGCGCTGGAGGAACAGTCCTGAGGGCAGACATGATTGTGTGTGCTAGCAGGCCAGGCGGGATGGGGTTGTGCAGCAGAGTGACCGGGAGGCTCTCACCTGACCAGGAACCTTTCCTTGCTTCCTGTGGCCCTGCTGGTGGAGCCCTGAATCTCTTCTCTTGGGAGGGAGTCTGCCACCTCTCTCGTGGGCCTGAAGCCCATGGCTGCCCTCTGTCTGCTCAGGGGCCAGCCCACCACAAGCCCCAGTGCCTTCTACAGACGTTCTCTTGTTTCTGGAGAACCAGAAAAGGTGCTTGGATGAGCTGAACAGAGGAGGTGGACTCTATAGCCGAGGAGGAAGAAGGTAGAAATGCACCAGAAAGCAATCAGTTAGCATCAGGTAACTCAGGTTCCTTCCTGGTAATGGTTGACATAGGTGGACTAGGAAGTCCTAACTGTGCTGGCTGCTACTGTCCTGTTTGGGGATTTGGCTATTGTCTCCCTCGGAATCCTGGTTTCTCAGGTCAGATGAGCAGTTTAGCTTTGGTGTGATGGCACTAAACTAACTTTTCTTTCTTTTTTCTTTCTTTCTTTCTTTCTTTCTTTCTTTCTTTCTTTCTTTCTTTCTTCCTTCCTTCCTTCCTTCCTTCCTTCCTTCTTTTTTTCTTGGTACTGGGGATCAAACTCACAACCTCATGCTTGCCAGGCGGGCACTTAGGCCACTGAGCTAAATTCCTGGCCCTATTTTTTGAGACAGGGCCTCATTATACAGCTCAGGCTGGCCTTGAACTCACTTTGGAGCCCAGGCTGGTCTCAAACTCACAATGATCCTCTTGCTTCAACCTCTCATGTGCTAATCCTCCTGCCTCAACCTCCCATGTGCTGGGGTTAAAGGTGTGTGCCATCACGCCCGGCATGGCTTTGAACTTTAGCACAAACAATTCTATTTTTGGTTGGTTTGTTAGGCTGAGGATAGAAGCTCAGACCATGTTAATGCATTCTGTAATTTTTGTTTAACATTGCTGATAATAGTGGCACTTTCGAAAGGCCTGACTCACTAGGGAATTTCCTTTCCTTTCCTTTTCTTTTCTTTTAACTTATTTTTTTGAGATAGGGTTTCACTATGTTGTTCAGGCTGGCCTTGAATTCACTATGGAGCCCAGGCTGGGCTCAAACTCACAGCTATCCTCCTGCCTCAGCCTCCAGAGTGCTGGGATTACAGGTGTGCACTACCACACTCTCACTTGGGGCTTTTTGTACTTTGTGATGGTAAATAACTCAGGTATGTAACTTAAGAGAAAATATGAATTTTGAAACTAGGAATGTAGCACAGTGGTAGAGCACTTACCTAGCATATGTATGAAGTCTTGGGTTTGATCCCTAGCACTGAAATTGTGTGTGTGTGTGTGTGTGTGTGTGTGTGTGTGTGATGTGTTCTGGAGTCTTTATTTGCTAAGCCCCTTTCATGGGACTGCAGTGAGGAAAATGAAATCACACAGATAAAATGCTTTTTAGTGTCACACTTTGCACACAGTAAGCACTCAAGAGGTTTTTTTAAAAGATGTTTTCCCACAATTTTACTCTTTTTTTTGGTCTTTTTGTGACAGGGTCTAGCTATGCAATCCAGGCTGACCTTGGGCTCATTTTGTAGCCCAGGGTAGTTTCGAACTTGCAATGATCCTCCCGCCTCAGCCTCCCAGTGCTGGGATTATAGGAGTGCACCACCATGCCTGGCTCACATTTTTACTCCTTTTTTTTTTGTACCGGGGATTGGACTCACGACCTTGCACCTGCCAGGAGGCAAGCACTTATGCCACTGAGCTAAATCCCTGGCCACATTTTTACTCTTAATAAAAAGCTTTTTTTCTTTCTTGCTCACATCTAACCACCAAGTCGATAATAATAATACATTTTATTATAAGTTTATTTATTAAAATAACACAATTTTGTCCTGTTAATTACATCTTTCATGGTCCAAACCTGTTCATCATTTCCTGTGGTTGAGTGACTAGAGACTTCAAAAGGCCAACCTCCTCCCACGTGGTGCCTGGGCCACGGCGTGGCTGAGCTCTTCAGAAACAAACAGGGCTTCACACCTCTGACTTCTCCTAAGATACACAGTGAGATGAGAAAGGCAGATGTTTTTAATTGAGGACAGGAGCTGTCTAGTTCAACTGCAGTGGGCCATCAATCTGGCTGTGTGCGACTCCCTCCTGGCCTTGAACTCACTATGTAGTTCAGGCGATCCTCAAATATTGTAACCCAAATAATGAATATTGTAATCCAAGTATTGTAATCCCTTTTCCAGTCCTTCTCATAATCCAAAAAATTATATTTATAATCCTATTGAGATGTTATTGGATTCCTGGCAAGTTAATTCCAATCTACCAACTCCAAAACAACCCATGGTGAGAATAAAGACACCAAGACATAAGATCAGGGATTTAGCTTAGTGGCATTAGTGCCTGCCTGGCAAGCATGAGGTCATGAGTTCAAATCCTGGTACCACAAAAAAAAAAAAAAAAAAAAAAAAAACCACCAAGACACATTAAAACTTAAGGGCAGCCAAGGGATCCTAAGCTCAATCCAAGTGAGGATGTGCGGACAAAGGCCTTCATCCAAGGCCTCCCCCAGAATTTATTATTTTGTGAAGAAGGGAGTGGTTGAAGGATGAGTGACAGTGAGGCTGGTAGGAACTACATGAGTAACTTGAGCTGGCTAGCCAGGTAGGGAGAAAAGCATCTTTGCAATATGCAGGGAGAATGACACACAGAAAGATCAGTCTGTGTCATTCAATTAGGGTAGCATCCGAATGGTTTTAGGAGGCTGTGGCTTCAGTTTCTGATATGTAAACTTTTGCACCCTCGAGAGTCATAACCTCTTATGTTGAGGCTCATATCCAGTGGACATTCCTGGAGCCAAGTGGCTCTGCCATCCCGCTGCACTCTGATCTTTTACAGAGAGCACTGTGCGAGGAAACAGGAGACTGTCAGATCAGCCTTAAAGATTACATGTCAGTACTTTAGCAAGCCTTATTTGAATTGCTTAGAGTCAATTGAAGAGAGAAGGAAATACCATAGCCAGCTCTGTATATTTCATTATGTGGAAATAAGACTTGATTTAACAAATATTGCAGGAATTCTGCATTCAAGGAGAGGTGCCCATGTAGTCTTCTACACTCAAACTCATGATTCACTTATCTCAGCCTCCAGAGTGCTGCTGGGATGTAGGCAAGTGCCAGCATTCCCAGGTGCCTGGACATTTTTTAATCATGTCAGTGCCTTAAAGAAATCAGGTCAGTTGTCTCATACAATGTCCTACATTCTGTGTCTTATCTGCTTGTGTCCTTGTGCAGTCATTTAGCAGGCTCCTACCCCCTTTATTTCCAGTAAGCTGGAAGTTGGCACAAAATGCTGGCATAGAGTCAAGTTTATCATTTTAGGCAAGAATACTGTGTGGGTGGTGCTGGATGCTCCATCTGACCCCTCATTGGAAGCAAGTAACGCCTGAATGGTGATGCTGAGTTAGGCAGTTGGTTCATGGGTGACAGCCTGACACCCCGCTACCCTGTTGTTGTATTAAACTTTCCCGGCTGTTGCTGGGAAGTCACTGGGGGACCTGCTGGGATCTGTACTAGTCCAGCTCCCAGTAGCCTCTCCCCTGATGGTGGTGAGCAACTGGCCACTGATGATCATTGCTTAAATCAATTACTTTATTGGATATTAGAAAGGTCATTTGATATTTCTGTGATATTTTCTACTTTTTTTTTTTTTTTTTTTGGTACCCGGAATCGAACTCCCAACCTCATGCCTATCAGGCAGGAAGCTTATACTACTGAGCTAAACCCTTGGCCCTAAAGATTTCCTACTTTTAAAAAGTAATAGAATTCAAGCTAGGTGTGGTGTGCACATCTGTAATCCTAGCACTCTAGGAGGTAGAGGCAAGGGGATTGCAAGTTCAAGCACAACTTCAATGATTTAGCGAGGTCCCCATCTCAAAATAAAAAAATTAAAAAGGGACTGGGAATATATTTCAGTACAAAAACCCAGTGTACAATCTCCTGTGAAGCACACATACCCCCACACACACAAGTAACAGACTTCATATGAAATGATCAATCACCTTTTTACTGATCTTTCAAGTAGAGCTTGTGTTATAAGAAAATCCCCACTATAGCCGGGCGTGGTGGCGCACGCCTTTAATCCCAGCACTTGGGAGGCTGAGGTAGGTGGAACGTTGTGAGTTCGAGGCCGGCTTGGGCTACAACGCGAGTGCAAGGCCGGCCTGAGCTACACAGTGCAACCCTGCCTCAAAAAACCAGGGCCGGGAGTTTGGCTCAGTGCCTTAAGTGCCTGCCCTGGCAGGCGCGAGGTTGTGAGTTCAATCCCCGGTGCCACAAAAAAAAAAAAAAAAAAAAAAAAAAAAAAAAAGAAAATCCCCACTGTGGAAGTCAGTGTGGAGATTCCTCAAAAAGCTAGGATTGGAGATTCCATTTGACCCAGCTATTCCCCTTCTGGGTATCTTCCCGAAAGAACTAAAAACATCCCATCACAGTGATATATGTGCACCTATGTTCATAGCTGCCCAGTTCATAATAGCTAGATCTTTGCAACCTAAATGTCCCTCGACTGAGGAACAGATAAAAAGGATGTGGTATTTCTACATAATGGAATACTACTCAGCTATAAAGAACAATAAACTAGACATTTTCATTCTTAAATTGATGAGCATTGAAAATATACTTCTCCAAAAAAAGGAAAATATACTTCTCAGTGAACTAAATAAGTCACACATATGTAACCATCGCATTGTTGCACTTGTGTGATGAACTGAAATAAAATCTATGTATATAAAAAATTAGTTAAGACAGCTAAAGAAAAAGAATTTTGAGTGAAAAGTAGTTTTCTCAGGGTCATCTTCAGATTTCATTTTTAAAGCGAAACATTTATTTGAAAACAATAGAGCAGTCATAACGAAAAAGATAGTCTTATAGCAGGTTTCTCTTGACGCATTGAGGCAAAAGTTTTGTGTTAATAATTTGTTGGATAATGTTTCATGTCTATATTTTTTATCCTAAATAACTTCTGGGAATATAATAATATGCAATGTGCTGATGATTGTTACTGTTTTATTGGCTGGTTGTGAAATTGTTTTGTTTTGGTTTCTTACTTTCCTTTTGTTTAAAAAAAAAAAAGAAAAGAAAATCACATGAAGACACTCATACTGACTTATCATCACTATTTTGTTGTACTTGGATTGGATCCAGGGTCTCTAACCTGAGATACAACTCCAGTCCTTTGTTAACTTCTTAAATTTTTTTCATACCAGGAATAGAACTCACAACCTTGTGCCTGCCAGGCAGGCGCTTAGGCCACTGAGCTAAATCCCCAGCCCTATTTTTTTGAGACAGGGTCTCACTATGCAGTTCAGGCCGGCCTTGAACTCACTTTGTAGCCCAGGCTGGTCTTGAACTCACAATGATCCTCCTGCCTCACCCTCCCGAGTGCTGGGATTAAAGGTGTGCACCCAGCTATATTTTTATTTTGAGATGGGTCTCACTAAATTGAATTTGGAGCACCTGGATTACAGGTGTGTACCACCACACTCACCTGATTTATTATATCGTACAAATGACTTCCCCTTCAGTACCATGTGCTGGGGAGCCCTCGGCACATCTGCTTGGTTCTCTCCCTTGCCTGACTCCCTCTGAGAGTGCAGAGAGGATGTGTGTGAGCTCTCTCAGTGCAGGATCACAGAGAGCCAGGCTCTTAAATGTCAAAAGTATTTATGAAACATTGATGTAAGTTTTAAATGGTTTTCTCCTTGGTTTCCTTTTGATGCGTTTGCTCTTGAAGTCTATTTTTTGGTGGGGAGGGATTGTTTTGCCTTAATTGTTTAATTTTAAATTGATGAGCACATGTTTCTAGCCTTTTGATGGGTGCATTTCATAAAACATGTTTTAAAATTTCACAGCAATGTACTACATAATTCTGTGGAGACCAGCCTGGACCTATGTTCATGGATTTTTGGGAATCATTGGGCTAGCAAGGATCAGAGTAGTCTCATCATCTAACCCCCAACTAGTGATAAGATCCTGTGGTCAGTGGGGGACACAGCACCCCCAGTTGAACTGTCAGCGTGGGGAAGGCACCCAGGCCACTCTTCTCAGGGGGTGCTCTGGGCTCCGGCAGGAAACTGTCGCCCCAGAGAGTCCATGTTCCTGGTCTTGTCACCATCTCCCACCTTGGAGATGTGCTAACAAATAGATTCTTTAAAATCAGTGATATACAAAAGTGACCAGCTAACAGCACAGAATTCTTTAAATGCTTTTTAATTTCAAGAAAAAGACACAGGGAAAGAAAAAAAAAGTAGCATTTACTCAAAGCTCGAAGTCTATGTGGGTTTTATTTCCTTTTTTCTCCTTCCACAGTACCCAGTTTTTTTTCCCTTTTTTATACCAGTAAACCCATAATTTACATCTCCTTTTTGTTGAGATGGAGACTCAAATAATGAATTGTTGTTTTGTAACATTAGGAATTTACTTCATTCCTTTACCTTGTGACTTTGCATACTTTCAAGGCCACGAAACACAGTAATACAAATTAAAGATTTGTTGCATCAATGAATTCAGGGAGAAAAATCCAAGACTATGGTAGGATTCAATTCCATTTTGTCAAATGTTTCTTTTGTTTATTTTATTCGTGATAATTATTGTACATATAATGCTTAAAGTGGGCCAGATAATTCTAAACAACCCCCATACCCTACCACGGTGGTAGTGAACCTATTGCATGCCTGTTACTGTGTTTTTCTTTAAAGACAAAAGATGTCAATGTGTGAGTTGTTTTTTCTAAACTAAAACCTCGGGCATCCAGGTTTAATTGCAGTGGTGTCGCTTTGCGATAAGTAAGCGGGTTTCGGGTTGCAGTTTGGGCACTTGTCTCTGAAAGGATTGCCATTGCTGCCCTGTGAGGTAAAGCCGATGAGGATTCTGAGTGGGAGAGGACCTTAACCGCGGTCACAGGCAGTAAGAGACAGAGCGGGCACTCAGACACCGCGTCGGCACCAGAGTTTGTGCACTTAGCTCCTATGTGTGATTGCTAACCAGCCCCTACTTTCATTTAGGTACCAAGCTACTCTGCAAAGTGCTTTCAGAATGCGTATTTATAAGTCCACGGCTAATTCAGTCTTTTGAAAGAGTCACATAGTCACACAGGGCAGGAGATGAAGGAGGGAGCAGGGGTAGGGGTGTCTGTTTGGTTTGAAACAGAAAAGCCACCTAAACTGACGGGAAAGAGTCATTGCAGCATATTTATAAAAACAAAAACTCCCAGGCAACTTCAGTGTCTAATAAAGGAAGGATGGTTTAGGTACACAGCAGTCTATTCGCTGGATGAAAACTTCGAGACTAACAGTTATGACTTTACATCAAGACATAAAAAGGTACTTAGAACATTTTGCAAAATAAAGCCGGACATAGATTACAGTGATGTGATATATGATCATAGTAGAGAAGGATCAGGAAGAGGAGGCACAAAAGTGAACAATATGGCAATTTGGGTGGAGGACCTTGACTTATTTGACTTATTCTTCACTTATGTTATACTTTCTTTCTTTGTGGTAATAATTTCGGGAAAGGAGACCCAGAAAGATTTGGGGCGATAATTTACATAAAGAGCAAAACATTAGCAGGGCATGGTGGTGTATCCCTTTAATTCCAGCACTCTGGAGGCTGAAGTAGGAGGAGTGTTGTGAGTTCGAGGCCGGCTTGGGCTACAAAGCGAGCGCAAGGCCGGCCTGAGCTACATAGTGCGACCCTGCCTTAAAAGCCTAGGGCTGGGAGTTTGGCTCAGTGGCTTAAGCACTTGTCTGGCAGGCGCAAGGCTGTGAGTTCAATCCCCAGAGCCACACACACACACACAAAAAGAACCAAACAGTGTTGGGTGACATGAGACACAGATACTACGCTGTGACTTGGTGCTCTTAGGACCCAGGATGGGCCCAGCCCCAGGGTCTCATGCTCGCTTTGCATCTGCAGGCTGTTTGGGGCAGGGATGATGAACAGTGGGGAGATGGGACTGTGCCCATCCCAGAGACAGTCATTTTCAGAACAGAGTGAGCTAGATGAATCAGCCCTGTCTAGCACATCAACCCTGGGCAAACCACAGCCTCTGCCAGACATGGGCAGCCCTGTCTCAGGTCTGCGCTTCAGCTTTGCTGCCTGTTGAAGCCGAGCGCTGTCTTCCCCAGTGCTCCCACTGGCCAGCTAGGGCTCCTCAGGTGCCCCCCAGGAGCAGTGGTTTAGCACTGCTCCTTCGTCCTGCTGGGCACCCATATGATGCCTGAACTTACTGCCTGTCTGCGTAGGGAAGGGATGTTGATCTCCAGAGAACAGAAGCTCTGGGATATTCGTCATTGAATTGTTTATGAGTAAAAAATTCCATAAAGTATTAGGCCCTAATTTAAATTTAAAAGATTATACCATAATGCAATGTAACTTTAAAGACATGTTTTAGAATAATACTTACTACGTCATTCTGGGGATTTAGCTCAGTGGCCTAAGCGCCTGCCTGGCAGATGCGAGGTTATGAGTTCGATCCCTGGTACCCCCTCCCCCGCCCAAAAACATGTCATTAAGTGAAGAAAACAGGCAACAAAATAATGGTTGTAATCTATTAACAGGGCCGTGGATGGGTGTAACTCAGTAGTACAGCACTTGCCCTGCGTCTGATCCCTAGCACATATACACATGTGCGTGTGCATGCACAAACACACACAAATGATATATATGAATATATAAACAAATAGTTACTGAGTACCAGTCACTTGGGAACGTAGTCGATTCAGTCTTTGGAAAACCCCAGTTTATCTGGAAAAAATGTATACACGTGGTTTTTTTTTGGTACCAGGGATAGAACTCATGACCTCGCGTTTGCCAGGCAGGCGCTTAAGCCACTGAACAAAATCCCTGGCCCAACAGATGTATTTTTATATAGAGAGAAAAATATAATATCTTCTTGGTGAAAAAATAGGTATTTTTCTTTATATTTTCCTGTGGTCTCCCTTTTTAAAAAACAAAGAATCTGGGTGTGGTGGTTCACACTTGTGATTCCAGCTACTTGGGAGGCTGAAGCAGGACCCAGAGTTTGAAGCCATTTGTGCACCACAGTGGGACTCCATATTAAAACTCCAAAAGAAAAATAATTTACATTATTTTAATAATCTCAGGGGGGAACTCTTACCATTTTTAAGAGGAAGGAAGAGGTCAGGGAGTCTCCCCAGGTGAGCTGGGACTACAGGAAAGGTGCCCAGAGGTGTTCGCAGGCACGGAGGGAGGGAGTGTCATTACCATGCTGTCTGCTGGGCTGTGATTGTGCCCAGGCTACTTGCTTCTGAACCTCAGTTTCATTACTAAAACGTGAAGCTATTTATTCCTACTTGCCACACGTCATGAGAACCAATGAAATTACATGCACGTGCTTTTTAAAACTGCAATGTGCTACACATTAGTGTTACTTTATGCAGGTGACTTCCGTCTCTGGCCCTCCGAAACTTCATTCTTAGAATGGACAAAATGAGCTTCTAGTTCTGTGGCCCGATGACTTACATAAGTGCGAATCTCACCAATTACAAACTCAATGTGCACTTTTTGATTTTGAAGATAAAGAGAGGAAGAATGATCGTACATCTCTACCTTCTCCTTCCTCTGGTTACAGAGCATTTCCTGGGCTTCTCATCGTCACTGGCCCCCCTTGGAGGTGGTGCTGGTGGGAGCAGAAGTAGCTTCCTGCTGGCCACTCAGCCCAGGGAGGGCAGGGACATGATCCCAAGGAGATCTAACAAGCGAGATGTCTTCACAGTGTCCAGGGTCCTCGCTTGGCCCTGCGGCTGGGCGGACCAAGTCCCATCACCCATCCTCCAGCTCTGCCAGCCTTCTGAACTCCCCAAATCACTCATCAGCCCGCGGGGGCCTTGGTTCCCACACTGCGCGCTGAGAACAGACCCAGGGGTCAAGGGAAGGGAGGAGAAAGCTCAGAATTAGTCACAAGAAAGAAGACAACCGCAGAGCCATGTGCCAGCCTGTGCCCAGAGGCTGACCTTTCAGAACCCCAACGTTTGCCATCTCCTCTTCAAAGCTAGCGTCAGGGAGGCGGAGCTGTGGCCCCTGTGTGCTAGTCCTGAGCGTGGGCTTCTAGTCTTTCTAAAACAGGGCTGCTGACGAAGTACTTTGAAGAACTTGATTTCCTTTGATCTGAGAGGCAGCCTGAGCAGATACTATCAGCTCCATTGTTGAGATGGAGCCAGGCCAGCTGAAGGCTCAGCGAGGGCTGCGGGCTGCGGGAGGTGCTGGGACACCTTCAGACTGCTTGTTGTGAGGAGCAGGAGCTAGAACCAGGCTCTGACTTTAGGGCCCAGCCTTTGGCAGCTTTGATTTTTGTCAGCTGCCCTTAAAAAGTACTTATAGAAAAAGGTGAAAATACAGAAAAGGAGTAGGGAAAAAGGATCTGTAATCTTACACGATCATTGCTTACATCTATTGTGTTTCCTTCTCATCTTCCCGCCGTGCCCATTTATAAAACACAGCCGTTCCATCACATATAAAATCAATGCCCTCCCTTACTCTTCAGTTTTCCACATTACTTCCTATTAAGATCATTCGTTCTGCAGGAGTTAATGATGCCTGTGGCACACAAACACGGTTCCCAGGCATCCCCATGGGATCACAAGACAAAACTCCCTGTATGCATAGTTGGGTGGGGGAGATCGTAAACCAAGTAATAAAATATAAGGCCATCCATCAGTGTGCACCATCACAGTTATGTTGAGAGATGAGAAAGAAAAGCAGCAAAATACAATTTTATCAAAAGGTCTAGTGCGACCCTGCCTCAAAAAACCAGGGCCGGGATTTTGGCTCAGTGGCTTAAGCGCCTGCCCTGGTAGGCGCAAGGCTGTGAGTTCAATACCCGGTGCCACAAAACAAAAAAAAAAAAAAAAAAAAAAAAGGTCTAGGAGACATGTTATATATTCCTGTAACAAAATCAGTGCTAACAAATTTATATTTTCCAGGCTTCAGTGTAAGAGTGTTTGTAACATATGATTTTACGTTTTTCCTTTTAATTTACTATCAACATTTTCCAGTCTCTTTAAACAACATCTAAACGTTTGCATAATAGTCTCTCATATTCAGGAAGACATGAAGCTACTGTTGAACATTTAGATTGCTTTCTTCTAGTTTTTTTTTTTTTTTTTTGGTTTTGCAGTGGTGGGGATTGAATTGAGGAGCACTCTACCACTGAGCTACATTCCCAACCCTTTTTTACTTTTACTTTGTGTAGGACATTCCTATGTTGCCCAGGCTAGCTTAAAACCCTCCTGCCTTAGCCTCTCAAGTAACCAAAATTATAGGCATGCACCACTGTGCTTATTCCAGGTTTAAATATTTGGGAACATTAAGAACATTCTCTTAAACCAGGCATGGTGGTGCATGCCTTTAATCCCAGCACTTGGGAGGCTGAGGCAGGAGGATCATTGTGAGTTCAAGACCAGCCTGGCTACAAAGTGAGTTCAAGCCCAGCCTGAACTGCATACTGAGACCCTGTCTCAAAAAAATAGGGTAGGGATTTAGCTCAGTGGCCTAAGCGCCTGCCTGGCAGGAGCAAGGTTGTGAGTTCAATCCCTGGTACCAAAAAAAAAAAAAAAAAAAAAAAAGAACATTCTCTTATTCAGTTCATCAAATGTTTATTTAGTATTTATTTAGTATTATTTCATTAGAAGAGAGTGGTAACATTGAAATTATTACAGGCAGCTAAATTAGAAATTAATGTGCAGTCAGAGAGGGACTGGGCTCTTAAGGAAGTCAGGACAAAAAATTGAGGTCAGAATTGTGGCTGGAAATTTGGGCGTGGTGACACACACCTGTAATTCCAGTTCTCAGGTGGTTTAGATATGAGAATCATAGCAAGTTTGAGACCAGCCTGGACTACAAAGTGAGCTCAAGGCCAGCCTGAATTGCATATAAGGACTCTGTCTCAAAAAGAGAAAAAAAAAAAAAAAATGAATTGTGGCTGGAAGCAAATCTGAAGAGCCAGGTCTCACAATGGAGAAGCCATAGCCTGGCCTGAATGTCTCCCTGGAGATAAAGTGGCAATTTGAGATTATACTATAATTAGCACCACCTGGTCCAGCGGGCCCAGCTAGGCTTCCGACACACAAACTGGTGCACAGAACATCTGAACCCATTCCTTCACCAAAATGCCTTTATTCTTTCCATATACCCTTGCTGCACGACTTCCTTCCCCACTGAATCAATATTAGCTAAGTGACTATAGTTGTAATCCTGTTGGTTGATTGCAGTCTGACCCACATTGTGATTTTGCTGTATGAAATACCCCTAACAAAGAGCTCCAGTGGCCATCCACTCGTGACCCCTCCTAGAAATCCAGGAGCTTCTTTTCATCCCTTTATTTCCAATCAAACTCTCTTAACTTCCACTTTTGGTTCTTGACTTGATTTCCATGTTGTGAGACCATGAACTTGATCTCCATGTTGTGAGACCACCTAACATCTGACAGGTTGGGAGTTATATATATATATATATATATATACACTTTTTTTTTTTTTTTTGCGGCACCAGGGATCGAACTCACAACCTCACACCTGCCAGGGTAGGCGCTTAAGCCACTGAGCCGAACTCCCGGACCTAGTTTTTTGAGGCAGGGTCACACTATGTAGCTCAGGCCAGTCTTGCGCTCACGTTGTAGCCCAAGCCGGCCTCGAACTCACAACACTCCTCCTACCTCAGCCTCCCAAGTGCTGGGTTTAAAGGCGTGCACCACCACGCCTGGCTCTGGGAGTTATATTTTTCCACATCAAAATTACAGGGTCCGAGGGCACAAAGGTCAAAGGGAGGAATTGGGTATAAACTTTTCTTTCTTTTTATCTCTCTCTCTTTCTCTCTTCAGTCCTGGGGATCAAACTCAGGGAGCACTGAGCTATATCACCAGCCCTTCTTAATTTATTTTGAGATAGGGTCTCCCTAAGCTACCCAGGCTGGCCTTGAATTGTGACGTTCTTGTCTTAGCCTCCTGAGTAGCTGGGATTATAAAGCCTGTACCACCACACCCAATGGGATATGAGCATTTTTAAAGGTTTTGATGTAGACTGAGTAATTGCTTTCTTTTCTTTTCTTTTTTTTTTTTTTTTCCTTTGGAACCCGGAATTGAACTCACAACCTCGCACTTTGCCAGGCAGGCACTTATGCCAAATCCCTGGCCCAAGTAATTGTTTTTTCTGTGTGTGTGTGTGTGTGGCACCAGGGATCAAACTCACAACTTTGTGCCTGCCAGGCAGGCGTTTAAGCCCACTGAGCCAAACTCCTGGCCCTAGTTTTTTGAGGCAGGGTCGCACTATGTAGCTCAGGCTGGCCTTGCTCACGCTGTAGCCCAAACCAGCCTTGAATTCACAATACTCCTCCTACCTCAGCCTCCCAAGAGTGCTGGGATTAAAGGCGCACATCACCACACCCAGCTCCAAGTAATTGCTTTCTAAAACAATCTACTGTGGGCACTCCCATCAGTAACAGAGAAGGGAATGCTCACTTAGCCACTTCCTGCATCTACACCTTATCCTCCCCAATGAGAAAGGGGAGCTCGTTCTCATTTGACTGTAAGAGAACAATTGCTGGGGCTGGGGTTTTAGCTTGGTGGCACAGTGCCTGCCTGGCAAGTATGAGGTCCTGAGTTCAATTCCTGGTACCACAAAACAAACACACACAAAAAAATGAGAGAGTAAGAACATTTCCAAGGGACCCGTGATGGACAAATTCAATGATCTTCTCAAAGGGAAGGAACTTCTCTCCATAACTAGCCTTCTTTGGTAGGAGGGAAGTGCTGAGATTCCTAACTACTGCAGGAAGCCATGAAAGCCCTCAGGTATGGAGAAACCTCCTTCCTGTTGTGTTCCATTAGTAAGTTTGAACAACTTGGCAGGGGTAGAGGTAGGAACTTGGACCCAGCGGCTGAAAGAAACTTTCTCTGGAAGTTGAGATCTTGTCACAAACCCAGATAAGGGTCAGTCTCACTAATCTAGAAGCTCTGTAGCCCCCTTCCACAGGAAACAAGTAACTTCTTGTGTCAGGTAGCAGTAGTGAGAATGGCTGTGACATAACTGAATCTTCCAACATGCAAGGGTCAGAAATTCATCCTGCTGGCCCAGGTGACCCAGGGTAGATAGGGCAGCCTGCACCAACTCACTTTTCAACAGGCTGGTCTAGGTGGGGTTAAGATGGGCTAAACTATTCACCCTGCTACACCCAACACCCCAGATGCTGAAGAGACTGCAGTGGTATTAGCTGGGCGGCATGCTAGAGAAGAAGAGCTGATTTGTGGGTACTTTCCCAGAGCCCGCACTTCATACCCACCTGTTGGGTTTGTCCAGGACACAGTTCTGAAGAACAATAGAATCACAGAGTCCCTTCCCCTGCACCAACCAAAATGTCTTTAGGTTAAATTCTCTTGGGTCAAAAGTGTTAAGAGAGAATTTCTAAACCTTTCAGAATCCTCAAAAGAAAAATCAGTCAGTAAACGCTAACATTTGTATCAGACAGAAGTTATCCCAAGGAGTAGGGAAAAAAACCAGGTCCACAAGAAACAAAATGGCACCTCTCCCTTTTGAAGTGGCACCTGGAAGGTTCTTATAGTTTCTTTTTTTTTTTTTTTTTTTCCATTCTGTAACCTTCAAAATGTGAAATGCTGGCCGGGGATTTAGCTCAGCAGCATAAGTGCCTGCCTGGCAAGTGTGAGGTCAGAAATTCAATCCTTGATACAAAATTAAAAAATAAAGAATAAAAAAGATTTTAAAATGTGAAATGCCCTCAGAAATAATACGAATAAACAATTTGCTGCCCTCCTGGGGAACTACTGAGCCCACACAGGTGCAGTTGGCTCTCACAGCCAACGTCACACAAACTCTCATCGTCCTGAAGTCAGCCTCAACTCCTGGATTGAGTATTGCCTGACTGAGCATGCGGCTGGCCTCCTGACATTCATTTCAACCCCACTACTCAACTAAAGATGCAGTCATCAAACGAGGTCTAGCAAAAGTATTTATTGAGAAGAGTGAGCTCCCAGGGAAGAATCTGGGGTCCCTTGGCTGAATAACGGGAAATCTGAAGGTCTGGTAAGAGATTTTCTCTCTGTGGAGAAGGGAAGGCCATGATTTCTAGGGTAAGTCCTGTAGCCATACCAGAGTGGGAGGGCATGGGGGGCAGTGTTGGAGTTGCGTGGGGAGGATCACCAGACACAAAACCAGGGCAGGGTGTCACTTCTGTGGAACCTGTCAGAAGGAACAATTGGGCAGCCCACTGTGGTGGGTTCCCATGTCTTTGAGGAAGTTCGAAAATGAAAATCTGAATTGATAATGATTAATGACAAAGCCTGCGTGGTGACAAAAGCACTGTGTACAAAAGGCCTGTCGATTCTCATGCTGTGTAGAAATCTTTTGCAAATGAAAGAGGCTAGAAATCCTCTTGGGCCAAAAGTGTAAAAAGAGAATTTCCAAACCTTGCAGAATCCTCAAAAGAAAAATCAGTCAGCAAACGCTAATCTCAAACATTTGTATCAGTCAGAAGTTCTCCCATTTGTTTTGCAAATGATTTGGAGCAGGAATTTCTCAGAAGGCAAAGACTGTTATGGGGCACCAGAGAAGCCATAGCCAGAGACCGCAGTGGCTTTCGGGATTCTGGGCTGGATGATCGTTTTGGTCCTAAGCTGAATAAGGCAGAGCAGGAAATCCACTTCCCCGTCCCGGCTCGGTGACCCTGAGAGGCTGCTGTCTGCTCCATCTCATAAGAACTTCAACAGGACCAAACTGGCTCGGCAATGCGGTTCCGGGCGGGCGCGGGGGTGGGGATGGGGTCTTCGATGGAGGAGCTCGAGGGGCAGTTAACCAAGCAGACCTTTGCGGGATCCAGGTTCCCCTCTCAGGTGGGCCCCCCCTGGGGAGGCTACTAGGAGGCCGAGGCAGTGTTCGGGGTCTGGGGATTCCCCCAGAACACGGAGTTGTCGTCCCTGGAGAGCGAGGAGGCCGAGCTGATCCTGGGCACCTGGCGGCCGGCGCGCCCCCAGGCCCGGTGCAGCGCCCAGGCGCGGAACGAGCGGTCCAGGAGCAGGTAGATGAGCGGGTTCGCGCAGCTGTTGACGAAGGCCAGGCAGGTGGCTACGGTGAGACCCCAGCGCAGCGCCAGCACCAGGGGGCAGGGCAGCGGCAGCGCCCCCAGGCGCGCCAGGTGGAAGACGGCCCGCAGGGCGCTGAGCGGCAGCCAGGAGCCCACGAAGGTGCCCACGACGGCGAAGATGATGCGTAGCGAGTTCCTCCGGGCCCGGCCCACGTGCGGCGGCCGGCGCAGGCGGCGCGAGATGCTGCAATAGCAGAAGACCGTGACGGCCAGCGGCAGCACGAAGGTGAGCAGCAGCAGCAGCAGGCTGAGGGCCTGGAAGGTGTCGGACGGCTCCTCGCCGCACTGGCTGCCCGCGCCCCCGGGGACGGGCCGCAGCCCGCGGAAGACCAGGGAGGGCAGGCCGGCCAGCAGCGCAACGGCCCAGACGCCGCAGCACGCGGCCAGGGCGCAGCGCGGGGTGCGCAGCGGCCGCGCCTCGAGCAGCTTCACCACGGCCAGGTAGCGGTCCACGCTGAGGCCGGCCAGCAGGAGCGCGCCCGCGCAGCGCGTGCCCGCCAGCGCGAAGCTGCTGAGCTTGCAGAGCCCGGCGCCGAAGGGCCAGCGGCCGCCCCGCGCCGCCGCCGCCGCCCACAGCGGCAGCGTGAGCACGAAGCCCAGGTCGGCGGCCGCCAGGTGCAGCACGAAGGTGTCCACCAGCCGCCGCGGCCCGCGCCGCCCGGCCAGCAGCCACACCACGAAGGCGTTGCCCAGCAGCCCCACGGCGAAGGCCGCCAGGTAGAGCGCGGGAACGTAGGCGTAGCTGTAGGGCAGCTCCCACGGCGGGCACGACTCCAGTTCCTCCCCCGGGGCGCCCGAGCCCGAGTAGTCCCAGAACTCGGTCCCCGGGCGGGGGCTCCAGTGCTCGGTGGCCGTCATGGTCCGGCCACGCCGAGGACTGTGCGGGCGCAGGGGCGCGGTCCTCTCAGCAGAGCCTCTCTCTTCACGGTGCCCAGCACCTCCCTTCCTGCCAGCCCGGCCTGAGGCGATGGGTGGGCAGGAAGGTGGCGGGGGAGGAGGGCGTGGGCCGGGAGGGGCAGGCTCCTGTGGTGGAGATGGTGGCCTCAGAGTTGGCGCTGGTCGAGGGGGAAGGGCAAGGAGGGTCAGAAGTGGCTCCGCAGCCCATCCTGGCAGGCGAAGTCCCCAGGGCTGAGAGAACTGTCCTGTCTCCCAGCATCAGAGATGGCAGTCACTTAGCTGTTAGTCGTTCCGTATCTTCATTTATGGAATCAGGGTGCTTGCCCGGTTATCTGGGGCCTAATGTTAGGTTGCAGGAGTTGCCGGGGCCCTGAGAGCCCTAATCTGTTCTGGGTCCCCAATTCACACTTGCTTCTCATCGCTGCTTGTGGAGGCCAGGAGAGGCATGAGGCTGTTTTTTTGGGGTGGTGGGTGTTCTCTGGAAAATAGGGGTTCAGCTATTTGGTACATGGCAGGACTTGGCGAGGTGGGGAGCCTGCCTGTGGGCATCCAGCTCCTTCATCATTGTTAACCGTCTGAAATGGAGGACTAAATGTCTCAATTCTGAGTGTCTTTTCTGACCAAATCGGACCCCCATGGAGCTGGGTGGAAGGGTCTGAAGTCAGAGAGGGAGAGGTGCAGTCACATTATTCTGCCGGAAAGGGACAGAGCCTGGGATTCAAATTTGCACCCTCCTCCACGCTACCTGTGACATCAAACACAAATGTAAACTCAGTACAAAAGGTGACATAAGACGACATGTAATGTGACTGTGGACATGTTCTAAATGATGAGATGGGAGCTTAAAGGGCTGAGAGTAAGGAAAGGGTTCATGAAGTGTGATCTTGGGGTGACGGGACCTGCAGAGGAGAGGACAGGTGAGAAAAAGGAGGGGCGCCTGGTTCCCTGTCCTCTTAGTAAACATCCCTCACCCAAGATGCTATGTTGGAACTAGTGTTACAGGGCTGTCCCTCTTAGAGTCGCTTCCGTTTTCATCAGGATTAAGTAACTGATGCATTGGGCAACCTGGTATTGAACATTTGAGGTGAGTTATCAATTTTATTTGATTCTGTCCCATTAAAAGTGAGCTCCTCCATGTAGCAGGCATAGTTGCAGACATTGCAAGAGAGGTGTTCTTGACCTCAGAGTCATCGCTATGGCAGGAGAGATACATAGGTGTGTGCGCAATGGCTGACAGACCAGTAAACCGTAGTACGTGTTTAAACCAAAGACCTTGTAGAGCTTACAAGAGAGAGCAGTTACTTCCGATGGGAGTAGTGATGAAGCTTCAGGTCAGTTCCAGGATGGAGTTGAAGGTCAAAAGAAGCAGCAGAAAAGAGTCAGGTCAGACTAGGAGAAGATAGAAAGAACAACCATCCAGAGACAAGTGTGACCTAAGCCCAGGGAAGGAGGAGGGGAGCAGGGGATGAAGCAGGCAAGGTCACTGGGGGTCGATTATGAAGGGATTTTGGCTTTCGTTCCACAGGGAGTGGGGAGCCACTCAATTCAGTCTGTGTTTCGAAAAGATCACCAGGAGAACTGCGGATTGGAGAAGGAAAAGGCTCAAGTCAGGGAGACCCCAGAGGAGCTGTTAGAATTATTTCTATGTGAAGTAGATCACTGACAGTAGGGACCAAAAAGTGAGGAGCCACTCAAGAGGTAAGTGCAGCATCACAGGCCTCTGCAGGGAAGAGGTGAAGGTAGGTCCGGGCCTTCTCTGCAGAGGGACTGTGTGGACGCTGTCCTCTTCCTTGAGGTCAGGGACACAGAGGGGCATGTGCGTGTGCAGCTTGATGTCAGTTTGAGGCAAGGTGATGAAATGATTTACGATCTGAACCAGGACACTTCTGACAGTGAATGAGACACTTATCATAATTGAACTGGGCCACCGTAAGGCTAGGTTGAGGTCCCTCTAGTCTGTGGAGCTTTGTGAGTTGGAAAATTGTTTTAAGCCCATGGAGGGCTGGGCATGCATGTGTTGAGGCTGCTCCTGTTGAAAACTTTTTTTCCACACCAGTTACAGGCTGAGGAAAGGCAGGCAAGATTAGCCAGGGCTGGGGCTATAGCTCAGTGGAAGAGCGCTTGCCTAGCATGTATGAGGCTCTGCATTCAAAATCCCCAGCACCTGGGGCCAGGGATATAGCTCAGTGGCACAGTGCCTGCCTGGCAAGTGTGAGGTCCTGAGTTTAATTCCTAGTACAAAAAAAAAAAAAAAAAAAAAAAAAAAAATCACCAGCATCTGAAAAAAAAAGATTTTCCATCCCATCACCTATCCAGTCACTCTGTGGGTATTCCAGCCTGCAGGCTTGGATTTCTCTGAAGACCCCCTCCCATATCCTCCAAGAGCAGAGAAACCTGAGGAGTCGCTGGAGATTTGGAGCAGATTTTCTAATGTCTGTGCACCTGGTTGCTGGTGAGCATTTCCCCTGGGGGCCCTTCTCTGGAAGGCTAGCAGGACAGTGCCAGGACACTCAGGGACAGGCCCAGTGCTGCTGGACTTCCCTTCCCCTCAGGCCTCAGATCCACCTCAGTCTGGGACTCTGAGAGAATGAATGATCCTGAAACCTCGAGATGAACAGCGAAGAAACCACAGGTGAAAAAGCAGAATGGGGTGAGTGGCCCAAGAGGGGAATTAGAGAGGGGGTTGAGGGGAAGTAGAAGTAGGTTGTTTATTTTAAAAACACAGAGATTCTTGCTTCCTGGGCTGTCCATGGCCAACAGCAGAGGGTGAATTTTCTCTGCTGGGGCCTGGGCACAGTGAGCCTAACTGAACTTGTGTGGATGGAGGAAAGCAGCTAAGACCAGAGCTGGGACACTGCCTTGAGTGGCCTCCTGGGGTGTCTGCCTAGTTTAGTGACCAAGGCCAGCTCTTGGCCACTAAACTAGGCGGTGCTGCTTTCTCTTCTGCTCCTCAGTAGGATTCCCCCAAAGCATTCTAAATGAGTCATCTAAAAGACATATTTGTCTTTCTGGACTGAGATTCCTGGTCACTCGTGGAAGCTAAGCAGAAGTCCTCTGCCTTTTCTCCCCATCCTCAGCCTTCTCTGACCCCACCCTCGAAGACTTTCCTCTCTCTGCACTGCGGGAGCTGCTGGTCTGACTGTTCTGTGGGTCAGTCTTGCCCTGCTCATGAAATTAGGGTTTCTTTAGGGTGGGGGAGCTTCTCTCTATCCATCACTGTGATTGTCACAGCCTGAGAACACAGTGAATACTCTGAGCTCAGTTGCTTCTGGGAGTAGCCTGATTTCTGCGTCACCTGGGCTAGATGTAGGTGCTCACAATGTTTTCCTCCCAAAAGTTTTTTTTTTTTTCTGTACAAATAAGCTTAACCTTTTAGCACATTTTTGAAAATATGTGTTTGCCTTTTTTTTTTTAATCATAAAAGCCATACAATTACATGACAGACTATAGAAGAAAATACACTCCAGGTCTGGAATTTAAACCTAACTGTACCTAACATGTTGATGAATTTCTTTCCAGGCAAAGAAGGACATTTTCAAAAGTTAAGAATACACTTGTAATCTCACTATTCTTGGATTTTTCTCTTTTCACATTCCATGTCAGACAGTCTTCACATGTATATTTTTTCACAACATTTCACAGTCATACTTTAATTAGAATGTACAGTTTTATGGTCTGTGATTCTCAATCTGTGCCATGCAAACCCACATTTTTCTGTTTTTTAAACCCTTAAATTTGGACATTTAGGTTTCTAGTATTTTATGATTTTTTGAGACAGGTATAATGTAGCTCAGGCTCGCCTTCAACTTGCTGTGATCCTCTTTCCTCAACCTCCTGAGTGCTGGGATTACAGGCATGCACCGCCATGGCTGGCAGCTGCTATTTTTAACTGTTATAAATATTTGTAATAAATAAATGAACTTACGCATTTTTGTTCTTTCACATTGTTGTCATAGTATAGTTATCTTTGAGTAGCTCAAAGGCTATGAAAAATTTCATTGAGACAAATGTTTACAGTGACTAGTAATTCAAAATGTCACTGGCATTTTATAAGGGTATTAGATTCAATGCAGTCTTGTTAGATATGTTCATCAGCAATATATATTATTATAATTCAAATCAAATTTAATGGTTAGATTCAGTGTTGACCTTATGGGAAAGTTAGATTTGGTTCTCTTCCAGTTTGGTTTGTGACCAGAATTGTGGAGAGAATTGAGTTAATGAACTGAGGTAGATAGATATTTCATTTTAATAGGCAATGAGGTAGAATGGTATATCATTTTAATCTGCACTTAAGAAGGAAAAACCTTTCTCATTTACTTCCTCACATGTGAACCATGTAATCATGTCATTCACACATTTATTGTACTCTTAAACATTGTAAGATAAACAGTATCTTATACTATTTAGAAGAAATCACCATCCTGTTTGATTCAAATATTTTTCCAGACCTCTTAGCTATTTTTATTGTTTTATAGTTTCATGCAGTCAAATTTGTTGTTAATTTCAAAGTTTAGAATTTTACTTTCTCTTTGATGAGGGCATTCAGTTCTACTGTTAACTGTCTTTAATCCACCTAATGTGTATTTTTTTTTCAGATTTCAATTTTGCTTACTTAACAGATTAAGTTTAAAATACATCCTTTAAAACCCTCTGCTTTGTGTTGTGATATCCTTTCCTACACAGATCTCTTATGTGTCACTGTGTATATCTGATCAGTGGTCAGGTCAGACCACTGGTGCGAGTCAGGCTTCAGCATCAGCTTTATCACTGAGAGCTGTGTGATCTTGGGCCCTTACAACATCCTAACAAGGGCATAACATTCATCTCATGGGGGGCAGTGACGATGAACGTGACAGGCCCTGTGGGACCTCTCCCGAGCTGGGTCTGAACACATGGGGTCTACTTCACCCCTTGGATGGTGGCATCACATGGGTTAGCTCTTGTTTCTGGCTGTCCCGCTACTGTTTTTCTCCTTTCCTCAGGGACACAGTGCTTCCTTTGCACATAGTGGGTGGGTAGTAAAGTGTTCCGGAGATCGACAGAGAGAATCCTCATGTAAAGGATCTTTCAGACTTGACCATTGCAGTTCCTGGTGTTACTGTGATGGCGAATTTTACAGGGTGACAGATTGCATGCTGTGGACACTGTTGGAAGGACTCACAGACAGATGCCACTCTGCCAGCCAGCTATGGTTAGCAGTAAGATTAACAGTAACTGAGCCCTAGTGAGAGGAAAACCAAGCAAAGCCGCGTCTCCTTGTTCCTGATATGGATTGAACCAGGAAAGGGGAATCTGTTTTATTCATTACTGACTGGGTACTAAGATAGTCCCAAAGACCATGAGCCCTGAGACCATGTGTGTGTGTGTTTGGGGAAGGGCAGCTGTGAGGGTGTACAGAAAACAGCAGCGGCTCTCTGGTGCCTGCCCTACTGCCTGAGGGATGACTGGCACACACCAGCAAAGGGGCCCCACCCTAGATCCCAGAGGTTCTGCAGAATATTTCAGATGTTCAGTAATTTTAGAGACTTTCAGGTACTAAATATGGGGTAGCTGGGAAAGAATACTATTTAAGTTAGATATGAGCACTATGCTCCAGCCCACAGCACTGAGGGAATGACTCAATATGAAAGCCTTGTAGCCTGCAGCTGTGATTATCCCAGGGCTGATCTACCCAGACATCATGAGTGCCCTGGAGCATATGAGGAGGGTCAGGCCCAGAAACAGTGCAGCTTTCAAGGAAAGCAAGGCTCGTTTTCTTCCACTGCAGGTTTCTGCAGCTCAAGGTAAAAAACAAACCCCTCAGAAAAAAGAGAAATAGGGAAGTCCCTCAATATAAAAATGGCCTTAGAATTTGTTTAGAAAGGAAGTGATGTTTTCTCTGCAGTAATATTCTGCCCACAGGAGCTTCTCGACTAGAATTTGTCACTACTTTTCAATGATTTCACAGAAATTTTACGTAAATTTCTAGCTGTCTGCAGTGGCCTCAGCATTGGTGGAAGGAGGTTCTCCCCACAGAGGCACAGATCCTGCCGCTGTTCAGTGAAACCAATTCTTTAAGGTCATCTGATTTTGTAGACAGTCCGTTCCTGCTGCTCGGCAAGCACCAGACCAAGGGATGTAAGACACAAAGAATACGACTTCGTGGTTCCTGTCAAGTAGCTCCTGTGTAGAAGATGAGCTACTGTATGCAAAAAAATCTTGATATAATGCTGACAGACTGCTTCATAGCAAGGTTGAAACACGTCAGCCTTTCTGACGAGCTCTGTGAACAGGAGCATCCTGAACAATAGGATGAAGATCTTCAGTGGTCCCAATCCCTGAAAAGTTCACACTCACCTCAGCTCATCCTAGTCCTCCCTGAAAGTCAAAATAACAATGAAGAGCTTAGTTTGATTTTTTTCCCATTAGATTGGTATCTTTGAATGTCATACTTCTCTCTCTGTTTTGCTGCTGGCAGTGTTGAAAAGGCATTTTGGGATATGCTTTGAGGGCTTTGAATGCTGACCTCAGGAGTTAAGAGTTTTATGCTGATAAAGTGCCCAGGGAGTTTTTGACTAGGGAGATACGATGAAACCAGTGCTTTAGGAAAACTGAGTAACGATCTGCAGGATAGTGTAGAGGGAGAAATGGGATTAGGGAAAGACTGGCTGATGGCTCTGCAGAGCTAAGCATGAGGTGTTGGTGACTGGACACAAGACTGATGCCAGTGGGGCCCTGACATCCTTCTGCATTGGTCAGAGGAAAGTAAAACAAGACCCTGAAGGCTGCAGCCTTTGTGGCTGTGTCAGGAAGGGAAGCTGACTTTGCTAAGAAGTCAATGTTTGATTTCTAAATGAGTGAGCTGAAGATTAGTGGCTTTCAGGAGATGGTAATTGGACGTATGGTGGGGCCAGGAGAGTTTTCCGGCAAGAGGTGGTGATGGTGTGGAGGGGACAGCGCGGGCCCACAATTAAGGCCTCCTTGGGGTGGGAGAGGTGGGACAGAGCAGGAAGCAGGCTGAGTGCTGACCCTGGTCCATAATTTTAGACGGATGGGCTAGAAAGAAGGTGACAGGAAAGTCTCTGTGTCTGGTGATCAGTGGGTAAGATTTTCAAGTCACACCTGGGCCCCACAGAATGCTAAGTATGGGCTGGAGGGAGCCAGATCAAGAAAAATCCAATTTAGGGCTTTATCTCTTGGGGACAAAAGTATCTGCAGTAGGACATTAGGGGCATCCTGAGAATTCACGCCAAATTTTGGATTTGAATTCTTGTCTAGGACTGGGTATTTTTGCTTTCCTCTATTCACTTGAGAAATGCTCGTTAACTATTTACTATATTGTTTTGGGGCAGTGACTGTTAAGGATAAAGAGCCCAAGTACAAACTTACTTCCTTTTTTTTTTTTTTTGCGGCACTGGGAATCAAATTCACAACCTCGCGCCTGCCAAACAGGCGCTTAAGCCACTGAGCCAAACTCCCAGCCCTAGTATTTTGAGGCAGGGTTGCACCATGTAGCTCAGGCCGGCCTTGTGCTCACGTTGTAGCCCAAGCTGGCCTCGAACTCACAACGCTCCTCCTACCTCAGTCTCCCAAGTGCTGGGATTAAAGGCGTGCGCCACCACGCCCAGCTACAAACTTACTTCCTAATGAATATGAATTCTATGGTCCTCCAGTGTCCCGTCAGCCCACCAACGAGACCGCTGTCTGTTGCTTTTGCATCTTGCAAGAAGTAAAGAGGATGTGGTATACTAACAGCTTTGCCCAATGTTAATAAAGAACTGATGTCTCCAGTGGTTCAAAACATTTTGAAAAAAAACTAGGATGTACAACCCATTGGCTGACAGTGTAAGATAAGCTTTGTTCTGTTTTGTTTTATGGTACTGCTGAATAAGTCTAGGGCTTCAAGCATGCTAGACAAGGGTGAGGATACCGAGTTGTATTCCCAGTCCTTTAAAATTTGGTCTTTTTGAGGCAGGTTCTTGCTATGCAGTTCAGCCTGGCCTTGAGGTAACTTTGTAACCCAGGCTGGTCTCAAACTTGCAACAATCCTCCTGCCTCAGCCTCCTGAGTGCGAGCAGGCATGTGCCACCACATCCAGCCCAATTAAATTTTTTACATCAAGCTAGGGTCTCACTAAATTGCTCAGTCTGATCTTGAAGTTCGGATCCTGCCTTGATTTCCAGAGCAGCTGGGACTGCAGATGTGTGCCACACCTGGCACTCTGATGTTCTTGATAAAGGCAGTTTTATTTATTTATTTTTTTGGTACCAGGGATCAAACTCACAACCTTGCGCTTGCCAGGCAGGCCCTTTAAAGGCAGTTTTAAGAAGACAACCTAGAGCTGGGCATGATGACACACACCTGTAATCCCAGCCTTCAGCAGGCTAAGCCAGGAGGATTGCTGTGAGTTTGAGGCCAGCCTGGGCTACAGGCTGAGCAAGACCTTGTCTCAAAGAACAAAAAAAGAAAAAAGAGAGAGACACAGAGACAGAGAGACAGAGAGACGGAGACAGACAATCTAGTATGCAAATTTCTTGCTGAACAAGACAGGCCTTATCTGCCTTTTCCTTCTGGTCTGTGTAGTACTGTTTGTAAAGGTCTAATGGCATCCATCTCAAGACACTGAGTTTCTTGAAGACCCTTTGTGACCCAGCTAGTTCCCTGCAGCTAATAACTTTCTGTATACATGTGATCAACCTGTTATCAGACTTATTTCCATCACATTTGCAATTTCTCCATTCTTCTGTCATGAATTTGGATGTTCAAGTGTAGGTGAGTACCCGAGTCTGATTTTATTTATCTATTTATTTATTTTTTGTGGCACTGGGGATCAAACTCACAGCCTTGCGCCTACCAGGTAGGCACTTAAGCCGCTGAGCCAAACTCCCAGCCCTAGTTTTTTTGAGGCAGGGTCGCACTATGTACTTCAGGCTGGCCTTGCTCTCACGATGTAGCCCAAACCAGCCTCGAACTCCTCCTACCTCAGCCTCCCAAGTGCTGGGATTAAAGGTGTGCGCCACCCCGCCCGGTTCCAGTCTGATTTTAACTGGTGTTGTATTGATGCTGGTTGAGCCATAGGCCAAAATTGACTTTAACTACAATTGTTTTCCATCACTGATGAATAGATTAGTAAATAGTACAATTATGAGACTTACTCTATTTTATTCTTCAGTATCTACAGTGCAGTGGGAAACTACCCCACACAGGTCAGTGGAGGGGGCTGAATCAGATGTGGACTCCAGTTATGCTGCTGCCACTTGTGAGCCTTGAACCCCTGGATATAAAGCCTCATCATCCTTACCTGGAAAGTGGAGATGGAAATGCTCACATCTTCACAGGCAGTGTGTAAGTTAAATGAGAAAGCAAATTAAATAAACTTAAATTGTATATTTAAGTGGATAGTTTCTATTTCGGGGTTGAAAGCCAACATTGTTCTTTTCATGAAAATGTGCAACACTTTAAATACAAAATTGGGCAGGGCAAGGAATCACTGCCATGGAATGAAACTATAAACTAGATGCGCTGTGCCCACCATGTGTCCTGTAGCTCTTGTGATGCCTCTAACACTAACTGAAGGAAGTCACACATTCAACCACCTGAATGACAGACTGTGGTTAAGGATGACAGAATATACCAGTAGGCTAGGCCTATTTGCATAACATGTTTAATATTTTTTAAAACTCATTTGCTTTTATTCTTGTCAATGGAAATCATCCCCCACCCTGAAAATGCAGAAAATTTTAGTTGTGACTACCACAATGATATTCAATGCATACAAAAAACTGTTTGTTGTCTAAGAATCTGACTTTGCAATACTGGGGTACCAGAAGGCCCAAAAATACAAAAAAGGAGATGAATGAAACTAGATTCTAGATCTCCTTACCTGAAGAGCAACTCTGACAATACCAACCTGTGCACCAACCCCATGCTCCATTAAGTTATACGGAATAATTAATCTCTCACCTGTTTCTTTCAAAAGTATAAACTGCCACTGAAGAAGACACAGATCTATTTCAGAGCATCTATATATTTCCAAGGGATTTCACATTTATTTTCTAGATGTTTTTTCAATCCCTGGTTCCTATGTCACAACATTGTAGCTGTGTTTCCTTTGCTGGATTTTCTTCTTTATTACCTCTGCATAGGTGGGTTACAAAATAAAGATGTGTGTTCCTCTTCACTTTGAGTATTTTCCTCTGCCTCAGTTGAGACCCATCAATTAACCAGGTCAGGGAAAGCACCCTTAAGCTGTGTGTGGGCTCGAGGGAACCATGGCTTTTATCTATTTCTCTAACATGCTTGGGCTTTAAATATTTTTATTTCTGAAAACTAAAGTACTGGAAAATACTGTGGCAGTATAGTTGTTTGGGAGCTTGTGTGTCCTATCAAAAGGCAGAGGTCTCAAGATGGAGAGCCATAGTCGGGCGTGGTGGCACATGCCTTTAATCCCAGCACTCGGGAGGCTGAGGTAGGAGGAGCGTTGTGAGTTTGAGGCCAGCTTGGGCTACAACGTGAGCACAAGACCAGCCTGAGCGACATAGTGCGACCCTGCCTCAAAAAACTAGGGTCGGGAGTTTGGCTCAGTGGCTTAAGCCCTGGCAGGAGCGAGGTTGTGAGTTCGATCCCTGGTGCCACAAAAAAAAAAAAAAAAAAAAAGATGGAGAGCCACATTTATGTTAGAGAGCAGCAGATATTTCCTTGTGTATGTAAGTATGCATAAAGAAAGATTTTTGGTTGTTCTTTTCAATGAGACCTTTTGTTTTTCTTCTCTGTTCTGAATGAACAGATTCAGCAAAATCAAAGTGAAACTCACAAAATAATGGCCAAGAACTTGCTCCTCATGGCTACCAGAGAGAGCAGCAAATTCACTAGCCACTTAATTTCAAAGGCATAGAGAATTCTGGTATGATTTATTAATTCACCAAAATATAGTAAATTAATGTAGACAGGATTAATGTAAGAGGAGCACACACATTTATATATCATATATAGACACCATCTGAGACAACTAGGGAAAGTTATAGATTTTTACATTGCATTAAGTATTTGGTATTATTATTAAAGATTACCTCTTATGAATATTCAAATTATTAAATTTGCATATAGGTCAAGGAACAGGAAAACTATATGATAAGTCCTCCTAAGTTCAAATGTGTTTAAAAGTTTTTATTCAAGAAACAGGAGTCATTTGATGCCATGCTTTTATTCAAATGAAAGGGGAAAAACTACACTGTTTCAGGAAATAGCAAATATGACAATATTTTACAACACAGCATCTTTTAAAAAATCTGTAAGCAATGCTCTAGAGTGGACAGGTACTCATACCATACACTGTACATTGCCCAACAGTGTCCATGAAGTCAGAATTAAGAGCTAACTTTGGCTTTAAACAGCCAAATAAAAATTGTAACAGTCATTCTAAACAAAACTGAAAAACCAAGAGGAATTAAAAGCTTTCTAAAGCCATGTCAAACAGCTGAATTTGACAGGCTATACTGGTAACCATGACAAGTGTTTGGCAAATTTGATTGAATAATTACAATTTGACCTTCAATAATGAAAGCACCAGTGCATTTTAGTAAGGTTGACAAAAATCCCCGAACTTTATGAAATGGGATGTTTTTTCCTTTGTATAATTTTAAAACATAATTTTTAAAAAAGCTGCACCAAAATAAAAACTCTGCAGACTTAAAGAAATATCTCATATTCCTTTTGCATTAATAAAGTAAAATCTTATAATGAGAACAATGAGCTTTGTGGTAATAGTCACATTCTACCTTTAGACCTTACAGATTTCAATTCAATTGTTGGACACACACAAATGTAAGAAGGAAGGTTAGTTTTGTTTAGTGTTCAATAGCGCCTCCATTGTCTTGCATCCAATTTTTAAAATTTAATAACCAGGTAATAACAAGACGATTGCCATGGTAAGGGAAATTTAATTGGAAAGAATTTAGTAATGTAAAATGCTTAAATTTTTCTTTTGACTATTATTCACTTTCTGATTAGATTTATTTATAATTATTATAAACTAGGAGAATCTAAACATATATTTGATGATCCTTTCTAACTGTGATAAAAATTGTTGTCTGAAAGGTAAGATGTATAATTCCCCATTTTCATATTTATATATTATATACATAATATGTATACACTTAAAATATAAGAGTTACATATCCTGGTCTCTCACATGCAAACAGCAGATCACAAATAGTTTTGAGCTACACATATATCTTGCACAGGTATTGGAAAAAAAATCTGTGAAATTTTTTTTTACAGTTTTAACAAATATACATAAATATAAGAACATAAATTACAGTAAAATATTGACAGCATTTGAGAAGATGTTGGTAAACCAGATGCACTGATGCCTAAAGGCCTTATAATAATAGAAAAGTACAGCTCAGGGACATCTCATTCCTATTCTTCTTTTAAAATAAGTAAATACATCATATGAGACATTAGTTCTCTCTCTAAACAGCTCAATTAGAGAAATGTATATATTTTCATTTCTACTTCCCATTAAAGAAAACAAACTACGCATCTCATTTATGGTACAATACTGTCTCCCCCCCGCCCAAGTTTGCACAGTTGTCACAACACTGAAACATAACAGGGTCACATAATCATTCAAGTCTTTTCCTGAGAATGAAGTTTTTCCCCAACTAACCCTCTGGTATACACTGTTAAAGAACAAAGATCATGTAGAGGAGACTTCAAGTGTGTCCTTACCTTAAGCTGTTCCACTTGAAAAGGATTAAAAAGAAGAAAAACTCAACATAAGTAAAATAATGTGGAGCTATTTTAAAATTAAAATGTAGCCCTTTGTACATGTTTAAAAATTCTAAATATAATTTTTGTATCAGTTATAAATATAATGTGAAGACCTCCTGAGAACTTGCTTCAGGAAATCTTACATTTTCAGACTGAAAGACTACTCTCAAAGTGTCATTCACTTCTGCCAGCTTATAAAGTGACTTACTTTAAAAGAGATAGAAAGCCTTTTCTGTTAAAAGAACAATCTAAATTATTCTGAGTTGGCCAGAAGTGGTGTAAAAACAGCACTGATTTAATCAGTAACTTCTTATACCATATTCTTGGTTAAGCTCATATAGTTTAAAGCAAACCAACTAGCAGCTCTTTACAACACCTTTTATTTAATAGAGAAATATTAATACTTGTGTGAATAATAAATACAGAATGGTAAATACTTAAAGAGTAATTTTGCAAATGCTCTAATACCTTTAAAACATGAAGGTTATTGTAAAATGTAACACTAGTGTTTCTCAACATTGTAAAAAAAGGTGCAAGTTACTTCTGAAGGTGTATTTCCTACTTTCATGATCTCTACATAAAACAAAATATAAAAGTATCTTAGAATAAACGCTCAGGAGAGAAAAGGAACAAAACAAACCATCTGAGGACAAGCATGTACAGTAAAAGATTAAAAAAAAAAAAACAACCAATACAACACATAATTTGTAATCCTAGCCATATTTCAACACCTGTTCCTTTGTGTCCATGAGAATCCAAGACTTCATTTATCTAGTATCAAGCAGATGAATCCAGTAACATACAGATCTTCATTTGTGAATCAAGCACTTCCTTTCATCACTTGGACTTATCACCTAAGTGAGACTCTTCTGCATTCCAAAATACAACGGTTTACATTCCAGTTGTTCATGACAACAGAGTTAATGTCCAGTTTTAATTAATAAGTCTTGTTGGCAATTAGAAAGCTTTTCTATAGGCAGGAAAGATGAAGTGCAAATTTACCATGAATGTTCTGAAGCAAGTAGTTCCCAACTCCTATGCCTTAGTAGGTACAAGTTTTTTGGGTGTTACTGGTCTTTTGGTCTGCCATAAATGGCTATGAATGGTAATTGCATCAACACTGGCAGATAAAGTTTTAGCAGGTATGTGGCTAAACTGTTTCCTGTCAGAATTATATTTGTAAAGTCCCTCAATCATTTTTTTAGTGATAGATTTAGGACCTATCCCAGTCAGTTTATTGATTTCTTCAGTTTCTGGGCAATAAGTATACAAAGACCTGAACTGGCAGCCTGAATCCCGGAACAAGATTAAGAAGTTGTTGGCATCTGATTTCTCCATTTCCTTTAGAATAGAAAACAAAAACAAAACAAAATAACAATAAAAACCTTTATATATTTTGCTGGGTAAAATTTATGTAACTGTGTAACACTTCTTGGTCAAATTTTATGACAAATTTTAATGACTATCTTTATTAGTTTTGGTGGTGCTGGGGCTCAAACCCAGAGCCTCATGCATACTAAGCAAGTACTGTAGCTGTGAGCTATATCCCCTAGCCCTATTTTAATGATGAATTTTAAAGTATATTCCTAATCTTTAAATCTGCACACTTCCAGAATCCAACTTGACATTCAACTAAATCTAATAACTAAAACATCTTATTATAGATCTCTTATATGCTGTTGAAATATTAGGCCTATGAGAATACTTTCTCAGATATTGATAAAAAGACCACTATAGTTTTAGGATGTTGCTAAATTAACTTTTATGAAAGCATACTTACCTCCAGGATTTTTTTCTTCTGACCTTCATTTACTTTGCCAGCCAGACAGCAATGGGCTAAAGCATTTTGTATTATATGCTTATTGGACTTTGCACTGGGTTCTTTGTAGAGCTTTGGTCCTGTGGTAAGGATTTAAAACAATTAAAAACAAACAAAACGCTGGGTGTGGTGGTGCACGCCTTTAATCCCAGCACTTGGGAGGCTGAGGTAGGAGGAGCGTTGTGAGTTCGAGGCCGGCTTGGGCTACAATGGGAGCACAAGCCAGGCCTGAGCTACACAGTGCGACCCTACATCAAAAAACCAGGGCCAGGAGTTTGGCTCAGTGACTTAAGTGCCTGTCTGACAGACCCAAGGTTGTGAGTTCAATCCCTCGTGCCACAAACAAAAACAAAACAAATCAAAAACAACCAAGTGGTTGCACCAGTCTGCATTCCCACCAACAGTGGACAAAGGTTACTTTTTCTCCCCAGCCCCTCTGGCATTTGTTATTGCTTGATTTCTTGATATTCTTTCTGGGGTGAGGTGGAATCTCAGTGTTGTTTTAATTTGCATCTCTCAAATGACTAATGATGTTGAACATTTTTTCACATATTTATTTGCTGTTTGTATTTCTTCATTTGGGAAGTGTGTATTCATCTCAGATGCCCATTTTTGGATTGGGTCTTTAAATCTGGGAGGACTGATTTTTTGGAGTTCTTTATATGCTCTTGATAGTAATCCTTTGTCGAAGAACAGCTGGCAAACGTTTTCTCCCACATTGTGGGTTGTCTCTTCACTCTGTTGGTGTTTTCTCTTGCTGTGCAAAAGCTTTTCAGTAGGGTGAGATCCCATTTGATTCTCTGCGACAGTTCCTGTGCAATCTGGGTTTTGTTCATAAAGTCTTTGGCTACACCAACGTCTTCAAGAGTTTTACCTACTCTATCTTCCAGCAGATTTAATATTTCTGTTTTAATGTTAAGATCTTTGATCCACTTTGATTTTAGCTTAGTGCATGGTGAAAGATATGGGTCCAGTTTTAATCTTTGGCATATATAGAGACAGTTTTTCCAGCACCATTCATTAAAGAGGCTATCTTTTTTCCAGTGAATGTGTTTGGCATCTTTGTCAAAGATAAGGTGGCTCAGTGTGTCAGGAGTTGTTTCTGCATCTTTTAATCTAATGCATTGATCTTTGGGACTGTTTGTTTGTTTGTTTGTTTGTTTTTGCCAGTACCATACTGTTTTTATCACAGCAGCTTTATAGTATAATTTCAGGTGAGGAATTGTGATGCCCCCTGTCTTGTCTTTGTTGCCCAGAATTGCCTTTGCTATTCTAGGTCTCTTCTGGTTCTAGGTGAATTTTAGGATTGTTTTCTCTAATTCTGTAAGATATGCTATTAGAATTTTGATTGGGATTACACTGAATCTGTATAACAGTTTTGGAAGTATGGGCATTTTAACTATATTGGTTATTCCTACCAAGAACATGGGATATCTCTCCATTTTCTAATATCCTCTTCAATCTCCTTTTTCAGAGTACTGTAGTTTTCAATGTAGAGGTCTTTTACATCCTTTGTTAGATTGATTCCTAAGTATATCATTTTTTTGGATGCTACTATAAAAGGTATTATTGTTTTCCTATTTTTCTCTCAGTGAGTTTGTTACTTGATTACAAGAAGGCTATTGATTTTTGAGTGTTGACTTTGTAACCAGCTACGTTACTGAATTTGCTTATTAAATTGAGAAGTCTTTTGGTGTTTTTGGGATCTTCTAAGTAGAGTATCGTGTCATCTTCAAGTAATGATAGTTTAACTTCTTCCTTTCCTATCTTTATTCCTTTTATTTCCTTCTGTTGTCTAATTCCTCCAGGTAACGCTTCCAGGACTATGTTGAGTAAGAGTGGAGACAGTGGACATCCTTGTCTAGTTCCAGATTTTAGAAAGCTTTCAGTTTTTGTCCATTTAGTATGATGTTGGCTTTTGGTTTGTGATAGATGGCCTTCATCAGACTGAGATAAAGACCATCTATTCCAACTTTCTGTAGAGTTTTTATCATGAATGGATGCTGGACTTTGTCAAAAGCTTTTTCTCCATCTACTGAGACGATCATATGATTTTTGTCCTTGGTTCTGTTAATATGGTATATTACATTTACGTATGTTGAACCATCCCTGCAATCCCTGGGATGAATTCCATTTGATCATGGTGTACAATCTTTTTGATGATTTGCTGCAGTCTGTTTGCCAGTATCTTAGGATTTTTACATCAATGTTCATTAGGGAGATTGGTCTATAATCCTCTTTCTTAGTTAGGTCCTTCTCTGGTTTTGGAATTAGAGTAATGCTTGCTTCCAGGAATGAATTTGGGAGTATTACTTCCCTTTCAATTTCATTAAAGAGTTTGAGAAGTAGTGGTGTTAGGGCTTCTCTAAATTTCTTGTAGAATTCAGCAGTGAATCCATCAGGGCCTGGGCTTTTCTTTGTTAATAGGTTTCTAATGACATTTTCGATTTCATTTATTGATATTGGGTTATTTAGGATTTTTATATCTTGATTCAGCTTTGGTAATTCATAGGCATCTAGGAATCTGTCCATTTCTTCTGTATTTTCCATCTTATTAGAATACAAGATTTCAAAGTAGGTATAAATGATTTTCCGGATTTCTGCAGGGTCTGTTGTGATTTTTCCCTTTTCATTCCTAATTGTGTGGATTTGAATCTTTTCTTTCCTTTTTTGGATAAGGTTGGCTAATTTTATTTAACCTTTCAAAGAACCAACTGTTTGATTCATTGATTCTTTATATTGTTTTTTTAGTCTCCAGTGTGTTAATTTCTGCTCTGATCTTTATAATTTCCTCCCTTGTATGAGCTTTTAGATTAGCCTGCTCTTCTTTTTCTAGAAGTTTGAGGTTCAACTTTAAGTTGTTTACATGCACTTGCTCTGTTTTCCTGATATGGGTATTTACTACTATAAATTTCCCTCGTAAAGACTGCTTTCATTGTGTCCCACAAGTTCCAATATATTGTGTTGTCATTATCATTCAACTATAAAAACTGTCTAATTTCTTCTTTAATTTCATCTGTGACCCACTGGTTGTTCAGTAGGGTGCTATTTAATTTTCATGTGTTTATGAAGTCCTCATGGTTTCCTTTGGCATGGATTTCCAATTTCATTGCACTGTGGTCTGATAGTATGCATGGGATAATTTCAATTCCTTTACACTTACTTAAGTATGTTCTATGAACCACTATATGGTCTGTTTTGGAGAATGTCCCATGTGCAGCTGAGAATGTGTATTCTGATGCTGTGGGGTAGAACACTCTATAGACATCTACTAAGTCCATTTGATCAAAAGTTTGACTTAGTTCTAGTATTTCATTATTGATTTTTTGTCTAGTTGATCTGTCTTTCTGTGACTGTGGGGTACTGAGGTATTAGGGTCTATTTGATTTTTCATGTCCATTAGTAACTGTTTTATATAGCTGGGTGCAGTGGTATTTGTTGCATATATATTTACGGTGGTTATCTCTTCCTCTTGGATTGTTCCCTTTATGAGGATGTAGTGGTCTTCTTTGTCTCTCTTAATCAGTCTTGGCTTGAAATTTACTTTGTCCACAAATAGAATAGCTACTTCTGCTTTTTTCTGGGTTCCTGTTGCATGGAGTATTGTTTTCCATCCTTTGACTTTTAGTCTGTGAATTTCTTTTTGAATTAAATGTTTGTTTCCTGTATGCAGCATACTGTTGGATCTTGCTTCTTGATCCGTTCTGCCAGTCTTTGTCTTTTGACTGGTGAATTGAGACCATTAACATTGATGGTTAAAACTGATAATGTATTGACTCATCCTTGTCATGTTATTTTCCTGTTGTTGGCTCCACCCAGTTTTTTTCCTCCCTTCTAATTGTTTGTCCCATGTGGATTCCTTCTGTTAGGGCTCATGGAGCTGTAATCTTTATTATCTCTTTCCAGAATGTCCTTCAGAACATTTTGAAGTGCTGGTTTGGTGGTCATAAATTTCCTCAGATGTTCTTTGTCATAGAAGTATCTTATTTCTCCATGAATTTTGAAAGATAGTTTTGTGGGATGCACCAATCTGGATTGAAAGTTGTTCTCCTTTAGAACTTGTTCATGCACTCTTTGATTTGAGAGTTTGTGCTGAGAAGTCAGCTGTGATTCTGATGGTCTTTCCTTTATAGGTGATTTGTTTCTTTTCCCTAACAGCTTTTAAGATTCTATTCTTATGTTGAATTTCTGGAATCTTGAATATGATATGACTGGATGTAGCTTTTTTTGATCACTGAAAACTGGAATTCTATATGGTTCACTCATTTGGATGTCAAATTCTTTTTCTCTACCAGGAAAGTTTTCTGTCATGATGTTTGTGAACATGTTTTTAATGTCATTTGTGGTATCTCCTGCTTGTTCATTGACTCCAATTGATCTTAAATTATTCTTCTTTGTCTCATCTAGCAGTTGCTGGATTGATTTGTCATGGTACCTTGCTAGTTTTGAGAAATCTTTCTTTTCCTGGTCGCTAACTGCTATTTTATTATTTTTTGGTACTGAGAATTGAACTCAGGACCTTGTGCTTGCCAGGCACATGCTTATGCCACTGAGCTATAACCCTGGCCCAGAAATGCTATTTTAAAATGATGTAATTGCTCTTCCACTGATGAAACTCCTATGTAAAATGAACACTCTGTGTTAAAGGCTTTTTACTTGTTGTATTCCAAGCAAAACACTGCTTTATCTGCACAGGGATACATCAGCAGGATAATCCTATGGCTTTCTGAGGCTGCCCTGTGAGAGCAGCGCTGGAAACATACTTCCTTAATTGTCACATTGCTTAATCTTCTTAACTCTGATAAACTTACTAGTGAGTTGAAAGCAGAATGGACCAACAAGTAATTTCAGTTTTTAAGAAGACAAAAAAAAAAAAAGAAAGAAAGAAAAAAAAAAAAAGCTTCATCTCTTTTCCAATTGTTCAGCTGAACAGAGAAGCAGAGGAAGTAACTGGGAAATAATGTCTAATTAAGACCTTAAAGGCTGTCAGACGGGCTGAAGGAGGTTATATTAAAAGCCCTAGTTTAAAGAGGAAATAAGTACAGAATGAAGGGCACATGGCAAGGCTCTTGTGATTCGGGCCCGTAAGGCTTCCACCTCTGCCAGACTGCAGCAGGATGGGGCTATCTCCTTCCTCCACTCATCCCCATTCCTGCTCTCCTGTAACTTCCCATTACGTTCCTCAGGATGCTGCTCACCTTTATTCTCATTTTATCTCTTGCCTAACATATTTTAAGTGTCCTTATCTACACAGTCTTCTTCAATTTGCTTTTACTTCAGTCTTGCCCACCCTAATGGAGGCTGGAAGAGGACTTGGTGGGTATCTGAGAGGTTAGGTACTCTCCTAGATTCAATGCATTCTCCTTATTTTTTAGAGTCCTTTGAAACTTATTAAAAAGTGTAGATTCAAGACATCTGAAATCCCAATTCTAGAGAAGGCTTGAGATTCTGAGCTTTACATAGTAATGAGGACCCATGTACTGCTGACAGAACTCTAAAACTTCTTCAAACTCAAAGTATTATGCAGAAATGGCTGGAATTTTAAAGACAGAGGTAGAGGGATGGAATGTAAGTGGCTTCACTAATTCTGTTTAGAAACTTATTTCCATTGATCTGGGAAAGTCACTAATTCCCTAAGTACAAGGAGTGATAAAACACACAGAGTAAATGTTTACATTAAAAATACTTTCCTTGCTTCAAACACACTATCCTATCAATCCTGCCACTTTCTGAAGGCATTCTGGAAATCCTCTTTCATGAGTTTTTATGAGGTATGATTAAAAAAAAATATAGTGAAAGTGTTATAGGCAACTGAGTTAGTTAGAAATATTATAGGCAGGGCTAGGCCCTCAATGGAGCAGGCACAGAGTACCAGATGTCTTGTGACCTTGGAAGAGATACACACCTCTTGCTGTGGGCCAGATCTCAAGACAGAAGACAAGACAAATGCAACCACACCCTAAGTATAAGCATTAGGGATTAGGGATAGATCATCTTGAGAAGCTAAGAATTACCATCCCAATCCCCTAATCTGTAAGAATCTTACCTAAAAATCAATCTTACTGGTTGATCACAGTTTTGTCCCACCTCAAGCCCATCTGCCTTGCGAGTTCCCAGTTTTCCCCATCATGGTTTTGCTCTATAAAAGTCACTGGAAAAGAGAGAGTCGGGGGCAACCCACTCAGGCCCCCCTTCTGTCCCTCAGACAGAAGCTTTCTCTCAATAAATATCTTCCGCTCTTACCCTCCATTGTTCCTAAAATTCATTCTTCGATTTTTAGAGAACACGAACTCGCGCCGGACATATAGTAGGTTGGGAGCTTCATTCCCCATATCATTTGGAGGTCTCCCACCAAGATCGTTTTCCTATGTTTTCCTATATCAAAAGCTGCTGCTCTGGGTCATTCAAAGGAAAGGCAGCTCATAAAAACATTATAGGGTGTTTTCAACCACCTTATTCACCAGATCTGATGTCACACAATTTCTGGCTCTTCCTCAAAGTTAGAATGATCATGAAAAACAAATGTTTTGAATCAATTCAGAACATAGAGGCAGCCAAGACACCGCAACTAAAGATACTCATGAAAATGAACTTCCAAAACAGTTACAAAAAGTGGCAAGAACAACAGGGTAAGTGTGTTTGAATCAAGAGGAATATTTTGAGGGGGAATTAAGGATGATGTGTCTTTTTCTCTAGTAATTGCTTTTTCAGAATTTAAACACACTGTAGTTCGATCACACCTCATAAAGCAGTATTGATGAAGCTGAGTTACTTGAAAATGATCATTTTAATTTACTGTTTTTGTTTAAAACACTGTTTAAATCAAAAGGTGAGCCAATAAAACTTTCTTTAGTGTATCTTGCATTTATTCTCTTTAATGTATTAAATTCAAATGTTTCCCTTAAAATGTACAGACACTAACCTGTATATTCTGTCCCAGAAGCCACAGAAGAAGTTGTAGATGCATTTTCCCAGTCTTTTTCTCCATTTCGACTGCCACAGCGACTTGGAGACAAGAAACCTTCTACAGACTCTGATCTAAATTGTAAACAACATTTTTCTTATGTTTCAAATACAAGAATGCTTTGGGGCCAGAGCATATGTGTAAGAACATTCATAAAAACAACCTAGGACCTTAAAAATAAGATAGTGATCAAGTCTGTCTTACGTACAGCTTTAAATGTAGGTTCTCACCATAAATATCTGTAAATACTTGTTGAAAAAAGAAATGTTTTTCCATGTAAAAATTAGTAACTAACACAACAGAATGGTAATACAAAGGCTAGAACCTAAGAAGATGACTGTCACTAAAACATTCTTATCTGGTATGGGCATTATAATACAAGGTTATAAAATGACTTTTAGCTTCTATTTTATATCCTAGAGAGAGTACACAAAAGAGGCCTTTCATCAGTGTGTTAAATTCCTTTTTTTTTTTCCCCGGCACCAGGGATCGAACTCACAGCCTCGCACCAGCCAGACAGGCGCTTAAACTGCTGAGCCAAACTCCCAGCCCTGGTTTTTTGAGGCAGGGTTGCACTATGTAGCTCAGGCCGGCCTTGCGCTCACGTTGTAGCCCAAGCCAGCCTTGAACTCACAATGCTCCTCCTACCTCAGCCTCTCTAGTGCTGGGATTAAAGGCGTGCACCAACACGCCCGGCTAGTGTGTTAAATTCAAATCAATAGCCTATAATGGAATTATCCCAATGGGGGAAAAACTCATATTTAAAGGATTTTAAGCTAGAAAGGCTGACATTAGAGAACATATTTTGTTTCTACTCATCATGACTTAATCATATTAGCAACTACTTATGGACAGTTATGTTAAGTGTTTATTGCTTATAAAAAGTACCTCATCAATGTCAGTACTGCTAAACCCTAAAGGATAACAGATCTCTTTATACAATTTCTTTTAACTGGAACCCAAGAAGTCCTAAGACAGCAAAACTTAAATTTATGATTATGATTCAGTCATTATAAAATATAAAACAAAAATATGAAAGAGTATTTACTTAAAATTATATATAAGGCAGGTATCATGATCTTTCCTATTGAAAATACTTCTATGTTTTGGATTTACCTTGGTGTCCTCTTGCCTGAATGAACACTCTCATTATCACCTGTGTTCAGCGATGCCAAAGAAAGGCTAGAGACTGAAAAAAACATGATAAATTTGTGATCCTAAATGAAACAAAATTTAAAAGGAGCAACTAACAAAGAGCCTATTCATTAGACAACATCAAAATATGAAAACTGAGCTTTTATAGTTTCTTTTCCCTGACTTTTAATTAAACATAATATGTGTGCATGCATATATGTAACGTATTTAGAATTAACAAAGAACCTACTTTCAGAAAACAATGATCAAATTAGTTTGCTGTTATAAAAATGAAGTGCTAATAAGATATCCTCAAGAAAGAAAACTGTATTTAGTAATATCTAAGTCCTAGGTAGAAAATTAGCAGGTTGAGGCAGGAGGACATCAGGTTTGAAGCTTGCTAGACAACTTGGTGAGATCCTGTCTCAAAATAAAAAAATTAAAATGGCTGGGGATATAGCTCTGTGCTAGAAGACCCTTGGGCTCCATCTACACTATGAAAGAAAAAAAAAAAAAAAAGAGAAAAGCTTCACTGACTAGAAAACACAGCTCTCCTTTAAACAATGCTATTTGCTCTCATGTTTCGAGTAACCAGGTAGTTGTCTAAAATTTTGTATGGCAGTTATTTTATTTTTTATTTTAGACAGAGGCTGGCTGTGCAATTCAGGCTGGCCTTGAACTCACAGCCATTCTCTTGGCTCAGCCTCCAAATGCTGGGATTACAGATGTGTGCCACCATGTCAGGCTCTATGGTTTTTTATTCTGCTTTATTTTTTATTTTTTTGTGGGTACCGGGAATCAAACTCAGGACCTTGTGCTTGCCAGGCAGGCACTGTATGGCATTCATGTTAAACAAAAGTTTTACACAAGTGCCTGCCTGGCAAGCGTGAGATCATGAGTTCACTCCCCGGTACCTAAATAAATAAATAAATAAAGTTTTAAAGGATAAATATTGTGGTGAGTTAAAAAAATATACAATTCTCTACTCCAGGTATTATAAATTTGGATTCTTGACCATTTCTATCTTAAAGAAAAGACTTGCAAAGTCTAGATCTTATATTCCTTATTCTAGAGATATTTTCTTATATATTTCATTCATAAAACTAATTCTACATTTATGAGTATTTAAAGGGTAGTTAATTCAGGGGGATTATATCTGAGGACAGTTCACTAATAAGTACTTAAATTAGATTTTTAACATTTACATTTTTCTATTAAATATATGCATACATACATAATACACATAATTCATAAAAAAAAAAAAACACAACTTTTTTCCATTTTGGTTTTCCAAATAAGAGCATGCACAGTCTCAAACTAAGCATCCAATCTAGCAATATCAAAGTATTATCAAATTAGTATGACAAACCATGCTGATGTTGTTTTATGAACAGACCTCCATAAGAAGCCATTACCTGGAGGACCTTTGATTGGGGTCTTTGGGGACTCAATATGATCTCTGTGAATTGACTTTGGCCGCTGTTTCTTCTGTTTTGCCACCTGAGGACGGGGCTTAATCACTGTATCCATGTCTTCCATTAGTTTCAGTTGTTTTCGCCTCATATATTCTTGCCTAATAAATTCTCTGCGTGCTTTTTCATCTTCTTTTTTCTGACGCTCTTCTTCAGTTTTACGCCTAAGAAATCACATGGTGAAATTTTCTATTCTGCATACCAAAGACAAGTGACACTGGAAAGAGCCACAATCTTTGCTGTGAAAAGGGTGAATTACTGTATTTTAGTACGCTGGGGGAAAAATGTACTTGAGAAAATTCACGTCACATGTATGTGTATGTATATATAAATCTACATATTTATATCTCCTCATGAAGTTATTTTAAATGAATGTTTTGAAACATTTAAATTTTTTAAATTAATGTTTCTGGAGAACTTTGTCATGATAAATCAGGCAATATTTTAGGAAGTAAAAATTAGCACTTATCCAGATGACTAGTATATTATAAATATCTCTGGAAAAAATTCTGTTAATAAAAAGTAATGAGACCAGGCACAGTGGCACACCTGTAATCCTGGCTATTCAAAAGGCTGAGGCAGGAGGTGCCAAGTTTGAGCATAGTAAGACCTGTCTGAAAATAAAAAGTGCTGGGATGTGTAGCTCAGTGAGAGACAGTGGGAAACTGAGGACATACACTTACCAAAAATGCCAATGCACCATTAATGTTAAGATTTAGAATTCACACAGCAGTGTCCTTTACCTTGTTTCCTCTTTCCTATGCTCCATTTCTGCTTCCAGCTGCTGTTTCCGAAGCTGAGTTTCTTTCTCCCTTCTTAATCGTTTCTCCATCAAAGCTGCTCGTTTCATTGCCATATCATTCTCTGCTTTTTGATCATCCTAAGAAAAAATTTCAATGAAATAGTGTAAAACATTTTAGGTACTAATGTTGTCATTTTCACTTGTCACATTTTGTAGTGTTTTTTTTTTTGTTTTGTTTTGTTTTTTTGTACCGGGGATCGATCTCATGACCTTGTACTTGCCAGGCAGGTACTTGTGCTGCTGAGCTATACCACCAGCCCTGTACTTACTCATTTTTGGTTTTTTTTTTTGGTACCGGCGATTGAACTCACAACCTTGCGCCCTCACTGAGCTAAATCCCCGGCCCTATTTTTTGAGACAGGGTCTCACTATGCATTTCAGGCTGGCCATGAACTCACTTTGTAGTCCAGGCTGTCTTGAACTCACAATGATCCTCCTACCTCTGGCTCCCAAGTGCTGGGATTAAAGGTGTGTGCCACCACACCCGGCTCCCTGTAGTTACTCATAATTGAAAATCTTAATTTTTATTACCCTACCAAATGTGGAAATGGTTCAGGAATTATGAAAGAATTGAAAGTGGAGACAGTTCTACCAAGTAACAGGTGACACTTAAACTTAATGACCATCAATGAAATAAAATATTTTTTTGACTGTAGTAAACAACCACCTGGAGAGAGAGTTAGCCTCAGTTTTTGTTTTTGTTGTTTTTTTTTTAATACAGGGTTTCACTATGTGGCTCAGATTGGCCTTGAACTCACCATGTAGCCCAGGTTGGCCTCAAACTCAAGTGATTCTCCTGTCTCAGTCTCCTAAGTGTTGGGATTACAGGTGTATGCCACCATGCCTGGCTAACCCCCAATCTTTAAAACTACATTTACATTTTATTAACATGTGCTTAATAAAAACACCCATATAAAAAGCATTCCAGGGGCTAGGGCTCTAGCTCAGCAGCTCAAGCGCTGGCCTGGTAAAGCGCGAGGTTGTGAGTTTGACCCCTGTTGCCAAAAAACCAAAAACCAAAACAAAACAAAACAACAATAACCACAAAAAAACCAACCAACCAACCAACCAATAAAAAAACGCATTCTAAAACTATTCAGTGTTACATCACATAAATGAAACTACTACTACATCTTTTTAAACCTGATACGCTGACAGTTTGAGTGGTAGGTTCAGAATTATACTGAAGGTTTTCTCTTTGAAGAGAAGATGGATGTAATTGTACTCTGCTAAAGTTCTTTTAATGCAGAGTTAGTTCATAATCTGTAGGCCTCCTGGGCTTTCCCAGCTTTTAGTTGATTCTTTGGGACAGCCCTAGTTTTTAGGGGGTTTTCAAAATGCTTCATATTCATGAAAGTAACATGCGGTAAAAGTAGTAGTCTTGATTCCTTGTCCGTTGTCCATATCAATGCTTAATTCATTGGTGTCTAGTATAGTCACAACACAGTGCCACAGATTATAGATATTCAAATATGAAAAAAAAGGTAGGAGTTTAAACATCACAGTGGAGGCTGTGGGCCAGGAAAAGAACCAAGAAGTCAGCCTGCCTTTCCTGAGCCAGCTGGTGCGCGGGCTGGGAGATAAGAAGAGCCACCCACGTCTTCCCCTGCAGGCAACCAGCTGATTCAGAGGAACAAGGCTGGTATGATAGCAACTGAGGTACAAAAACAACTTAATGCTTGTATTGACTGATTGACTTTGCAAGGCTGGGACTGGTAGTCTGAGCATCAGTTTAAAGGATAACAATATGCGTTATAGTGACTATGGGGGATTTCCTTCTGTCTTGTTTTTGAAGTTCTGTATTGTTCTCACTGTTTTGTTTCATTTTATTGTTTTGCTTTATTCTCTTCAAAATAAAAAATTAAAAAAATCACAAGGGGAAGAGGTAAAGAAACTTGTATAGGACCCCAGAGAGAGAGATTTAATAGAGAATAAAGAGAGTCAGAAGACACCATTCTACTCATCAGTTCCAACACCAATATATTTGTGTCTAACAAACCATGTGTAGTTTATTATACCCAGGGGATAAAAAGATGCAATATCTCCAAGAGTTCATAGTCCAAGAGACAAAACAAATAGGAAATAAATGAAAACTGGGTCATAGGTGCTATAGTTCCAGTGTATGTTAGGATATAAGACACAAAGGAGGAAATACTTAACCTCCATTTAAGAGGGAAGAAAGGCTTTAAAAGAAGTTTGAAGTTAGAGTTAATGAAGAGTCTAAAACAGAAATTATGGTTAAGCAGCTGGAGAAACAGGTTTAGGTTAGTTTATGAAAGTCCTTAAATGTTATGCCAAAGGTTAGAACTTTACTCAGTAGGCAACTCTTTCAGACTTTTTACTAGAGACTCAACTGGAGCTGTGCTCTTGGGACATGAGCAGGATTAAAAATGGGATGCTATGATTACAGGCAGGGAACCTACTTAGGAAGCTATACCCATAGACCCAGGATGAGTTTTGGGGTGGTGAGGACCTGGAAGGAAATGAAGGTACAGATGTACCGACTGTTTGACATTGAAGTTTTTCTCCCATTTTTCTTTCTCTGAAAGGAACAGAGGTAGCAAATATTTCTACAATTAGACAGTAAACCTTGCCTACAATAGCATTCCGTAAAAAAATGGTAGTTTTACATGATTAAGGGACAAAATAAAGGGCAATCATCCTGAGATCAAATTAAAAATAAATTTTAAAATTTCAAGCATTAAGGGCTGGGAGTTTGGCTCAGTGCCTTAAACGCCTGCCCTGGCAGGCGCGAGGTTGTGAGTTCAATCCCCGGTGCCGCAAAAAAACAAACAAACAAACAAAAATTTCAAGCATTAAATGATCAAAACTAAAGCTAACAAGTATAATCAACTCAACAGTCTTGGTTCTTTCGCAACTTAAGATCGTAAATTATAAATTGGTGGTGGTGGATGCTGCATTTTCTAGTTATATTCCAAATTGTGAAGCTATACAGGATTATTAATTAAGAAAAATGAGTAATCCACATTTCTGATTACAGAAAAACATATTCTTCCATATAATTTGGAAAACTGTAAAAAACATAAAGAAGTGGGGCTGGGGATTTAGCTCAGCAGTGTAAGTGCCTGCCTGGCAAGCATAAGGTTGTGAGTTTGATCTTTGGTACAAAAAAAAAAAAACCCCAAAAACCCAACAACAACAGAAAACCACCCAAAAAAACCCATAAAAATGTGAGTGATAACCTAGTAGAAAATTGTTTAACGTTTTAGGTTTTTCTACTTTTTCTGTCATCCATGATAAATTCCAAGCTCTTCACTTTCAAGAGGTGATAATGTTCAGTATCTGTATTAGCAAGAGAAGTGTTTAAGTATTTTGTATATAAAACCAATACTAAAATTAAAATTTGCATTCCAAATGTGGGGTTATACAGGATTAAAGACTGTAGCCCATAATTAAAGCAAAGAAATGGGTAACAACATATATTTCTGATTATTTAAAAAAAATGCACCACAATTGGCGTATAAATAGAAAAGGCAATATTCAACAGATTATGTGATACATCTCTACCCAATGCTTTTTTTTTTTTTTTCTTTTGAGACAGGGTCTTGCTGTGTATTCTAGGCTGGCTTTAAACCCTAGGCTAGCCTTGATCCTCTTGCCTCAGTTTCCCAAATGCTAGGATTACAGGGGTGTGCCACCATGCCCTACTCATCCAGTGCTTTTAAAGGAGCTATTCCAGGGGCTGTGGGTATAGCTTAGTGGGAGAAAATTTGACTGGAATGTATGAGCCTCTGTATTGGATCCCCAGCAATGCACAAGGTGTGTGTGTGGTAGGGGTAGTTCAATGATAACTTTCCAGCCTTATACGCTTTTTTTTTTTTTTTTTTTTTTTTTTTGGCAACAAAGTCTCACTATGATGTACTCCAATCTTTTTTAAAAAAAATTTACTTTATTTATTTATTTTTTGCAGTACCGGGATCAAACTCACAACCTTGCACCTGCCAAGCAGACGCTTACACCACTGAACTGAACTCCTGGCCCTATTTTTTTTTTCAAGACAGGGTCACACTATGTATTTCAGGCTGGCCTTGCTCACACTGTAGCCCAAGCCGGCCTCGAACTCACAACGCTCCTCCTACCTCAGCCTCCCAAGTGCTGGGATTAAAGGTGTGCACCACCACGCCTGGCTTCATGAAGCCCAACTTATTATATGCTTTTTAAAATGTTTCACCTTGCAACGTTCTAGCCAGTCAGTTTTTAAAAAAAATTTTCTTTAAAGAAAACAGGGGAAAAAAATGACTATTTTTAAAAAACTTTATACTCACAACAATATCAAGTTATGAGCTGTTTACAAATTGGCAATAGAATCAATCACTCTTAGAAAAGATCTGAATACCTTAATATTATTTTTTATTTTTTTGTACCAGGGATCGAACTCACAACCCTGCACTTGCCAGGCAGGCGCTTGTGCCACTGAGCTAAACCTCAGGAGAATATCTTAATTTTTAAAACAGGCATTTATGGAAATGAGAGATGAAGAAGAACAAAAGCAGGGAACATCCCTAAATGTGAGCCAAGACTGTGATAAAAGGGATTACTATAGCTTTGAATCCACTGGAATATTGTTTTAGAAATTATCGTGTGCTAGAATATGATTATAATACACTACAGTGGGGCTTCAAAATATATTTTAGCATTAATAGTAAGCCTGTAACAAAAGGAACTGGTACTAAAAGCATGTCAACTTAAAACCAAACCAAAACAAAACACTCACATATATAGAGAGATGCCCCAAACTATGAAGACTGGTATTACCTTAAAAAAGAATCCACAGCATACTTTCTGATCATCATCAAATTGTTCTTTATCACTTTCTCCATCATATTTTTCAACAGATACATCAGCCTTTTCAGGGGGTTTCAAGTCTGAGAGGGAAACTTCAATCAGATTAACACTTTTAGGAGTGGTAGGTGGAAAAATGAGTTTAGGTGGTGGTTCTGTGGGTTGAGTCAATTGGTCCTCTGGTGTCAGACATACAGTCTCTGTGACAGGGTGTGACAGGACTTCTGAAACTGTTGACTCAAAAGGTTTCATCTCCTTTTCTTGGAGATTATGACCCTGCTGTTCCAGAGTCCCTTTACATTCCAATTCCCCCTTCTTAGCTTCCTCTTTCAGTTTGGATTCCTTTAACTGAAGTTCTCCGTCATCCCCAAAACATACAAATGACCGAGTCTGAATGGGAACTTGACTTGGCGAAAACCTCCTTAAGCGAGGAAGACTGTCCACAGACCGTGGAGGTGTCAGGGTTCTATTCAAAGGTGTTATTTTTAGTTCATTTGGCCTAGGAGTCCTTTGATTTTTAACAGAAAAAGATGTGCTTTTTCTGTTAGAAGACTGTGGAGATGGGTGAGTCGGGCGAGGGACATCTGAGGAGAATGGTGCAACAGTTGATGACAGGCCTGCCTGTCTAGACGGTTTAAAATCTCGAATCTGTTTCTGTGGAGAGGGCTGTGGAGGTGAAATCACCCAAGACTGCTGCTCCCTCATCTGCATTAACATCTCCTGCTGAAGGGACAAGCGTTGCATTTCTTGTTGTAGAAGATGCAGGGATGAATTTAATTTTTCAATGGATTTTGTATATTCTAAAATCTCTCCTTCATTTAAATTCTCTTCTGAGGGGCTTGCTAGATTCCACTGCTTCTCAGAATCAACAGGCGTTGTTGGAGACTTTAGCCATTTGGTTGGAGGATTCTCCATGCTTTCTTTTATGTCTACTAGAGACTTGCTCCTTTGTCCATCAGTTTTTTGGAATTCCTTTTCTTTTGCTCGATCAGTATATACCTTCTCATCTTCTGCACCAGCTGCTTCCTCTCGAAGAGGGGAAATCCCATCCCCTTTCTTTTTCACTACAGTAAGGAATGCTGTCCTTCCCATTTTCTGCCTCTGTTTGGTAAAAGCTGCTTCCATTTTCTTTTTCTGGGCTTCTATAGCACGCCTCTTTTCTTCTAGCTTCATCCTAAGATGCACCATTTCAGAAGCCAACAGCTGCGTAGTGTCCCGTCCTTGTGGAAGACCTGTTTCTTCTGGAATTTGTGCCCAAGCAACCACATGAGGAATATTAAGTTCAGAGCCCTCTGGAGTAGTTTTTTGAGAACTGCTTCCACTACTTTTTCCATCAGTATGATTCAGTTTCCTGAATTTCTGTTCAGCAAAGCTGGTCATCTTAACCCCAGAACTAGAAGAAGCACTGCTACCTGGCTGAGACTTGGTACTTATAGTACTTGGACAAGGACTCAAAGCTTCTCTGAGGTTGTTGGTTCTTATATCATAATCCTGAAGAAATTTAGATGCATCATCCATGTCTGAATCTAAGCTTACAGTATAATCTCTCAAAGAAGAGTCTTCATCCATAGTTTCAGGAATGTCTTCTGAAGGAACATGAATTCCAGTGTCTACTTCTGTGGTATCAGTTATGGAACTTAAGGCACCTTTTGTATCAGTTATGTTATCAGGACTAGATTGACTTAGCTTGACATTTGAATTTAAAATACTCATTTCCTGGCTATGAAGAAAGAAGCCATTAGCAATTTGGTCCGGCCGAGGTGTACGGGGAGATTTTTCAGTATCATGAATTATTTGTAATGCTTCTTCAATGCTTGGTGTTTCAATCTGATTGCCAAACTCATCTAGAAGTACTCTATTTTGTAAAGCTCCATTTGGAAGCTTGTAATGCATATTCTCATTAGAATTTAGTTCATTTGTATTAAGATTTGAGGGCATGTAAGATTTGAGGTCACTGTGAGGGTCTACATTAAGTTCTTCTTCAATGCTTTCTGCTTCTTCTTCTCCATTTACTGGCTTAAAGGACAAATTTTTCCTAATATGTTTAGGTAAACGATTGTTGTTCAGAGTAAGCCCTTCATTACTAATAGAACGTGTGATTCCTCGGTTTGGAGTGGACCTCTGTACACTGTCTTCTTTATCGAAAGAAATATCAAATGAAACACCATGCACGGATGATCTAAAAAAAAGAGAGACAGAGAAAATCCTTAAGTAATCCTAACAAATAAATGACTTACAAGATATCACTGAACAATTATCTGAGGTATTTCATTTCTTTCCCCATTTCTCATAATCATATAGCCCTCAAGGTAAGGTTAGGGCTATTTAGCCACCTTGTAAATTTAGCCCCTTTGGCCTATTATCTGTCTATGCTGCCTGTTAAAAATTTAGTACTAATATAAAATTTAGATATGGAAACCTAGGTAACAACAAAAGATAGGTAAAAGTGGCACTTCTTGACAGTGTAAATATACTTAAGAATAATTCTCTTTATTTACCTTTTCTCTTTGGGCCATGTTCCTATGAAGCCATCAACATAAGACATAGATGAAGACCTTCTAATTCCTACTTCAAATGAAAAAAGAAAAAGCCACTGAAGTCAGCAATTTAACAGATTTCCAACATTTGACAATTCATTAGTAGTGCTAAGAAAGTAAGTAGAATCCCCAGCGCGCGCACACACACACACACACACACAAATTAAAATATTAAAAAAAAAAGTTTTGGGGCTAAGATTATAGCTCAGGGGTACAGCATGTGCTTAGCATGAGCAAGGTCCTGGATTCAATCTCCAGCAAAAGTAAGTAGATAAATATCAAAAATCAGCAGAGGCTGGGAATGTAGCTGAGTGGCAGAGCACTTGGCTAACACGTGAGACACGTAAGTAAGGCTCTGGGTTGGATCTCTAGCACAAGAAAGAAAAGCATAGAGAAACATACCACCCAAACCAACCTTACAGGCACTTTTCATAAAAAGATGAAATATTTATTTATTTATACTTCTCAATAATTTAACCTACCTAAACTAAATTTTCTTAGGTTTTTAAAGTGAATTACCTGAAGCTGAAGAATGGGCTTGAGGATGTGAATATCTAGAAGGTAAATGATGATACTGTGTGAATGCAGCTCCTTCCCCACTGCAATGCAGAATATATTAAAATGTTACATTTTAGTTTAAATTTTATATACAATGACTGAAGGTAGAAATAATACTATCGCTTCTGATTGTATATTCCTTTGGGTATCACTATGCAGTTCAGGCTGGCCTTGAACTCACTAGGTAGCCCAGACTAGCCTCAAACTCACAACGATTGATCCTCTTACCTCAGCCTCCCAGGTGTTGGGATTACAGGCATGCGCCACCACGCCTGGTTGACTGTGCATTCTAAATAAAAATGCTCTATTGTTTAAATTGAACAATAGCTACATGTATATATGTATCTATTTTATTGTCTCTTTTAGCCATACAATTTGAGGAACATTCATACACATTTCAAGTGTCCTTATGAGATGAGAAATGGCATTTTATTCTCATTTTCCCAATAGAAAAACTGAGATATCAGTTAAAAATCAGGCAACTGAGGGGCCGGGGATCTAGCTCAGTGGCTCAAGTGCTTGCCTGGCAAGCGCAAGGTTGTGAGTTTGATCCCCGGTTTAAAAAAAAAAAAATCAGGCAACTGAAATGGAATAGACACTTTTCCGAAAAAGTACAAATGGCAAATAAATACATGAAAAAATGTTCAACATTTCTGGCCATTAGAGAGATGCAAATTAAAACACTACAGTTTCCATCTTATTCCAGAAAGAATAGCTGTGGAGGCTAGAGCAAAAAAAGGAACCCTTCTACCTTGTTGGTGGGAATGTAAATGAGTACAATTATGAAAATCAGTATGGAGATTCCTCAAAACACTATAATTAGAAATTCCATTTGATCCAGTTATTCCCTTCCAGGCATCTTCCTTAAGGAATTAAAGTCATCATATTACATTGATACATGTATAACCACATTTATAGACGTACGAGTCCTAATAACTAAATCTTGGAGGCAGCCTGCATGTCCACCAACAGATGAATGAATAAAGCAAATGAGGTATTACACAATGGAGTATTTCTCTGCTATAGAGAAGGATACGTTTGAGTTACTTGTAGGAAAATCGATGTTCCTTGAAGTCATAAAGTGAAATAAATCAGACACACAAGATTAAATATTGCATGATTTCTCATATGAGAAATGTAGAACATAAATAAAAAGCAAAATAAAAGGTTGTAAGAAACAGGGCAGCTGGGTGTAGTGGTGCATGCCCGTAATCAATCCCAGCACTCAGTAGGCTGAGGCAGGAGGATCACTGTGAGTTTGAGGTCAGCCTGGGCTACACAGTTTAAATTCAGCTGTCTCAAGGAAAAAAAAAAAAAAAAAAAAAAAAGGGCAACAGATCTTTGGCAAATGAGAAGGGGACCAAGAGCTAGAGGGAGGGGAAGGAGATAAAAATAGAATTACGATGTGTTATGTATGTGTACCATTATGTACTGCAAACATGTACTAATAAAAAGTTTTTAAAAACTTGAGAAATGAAGATATTACATGAAACCAATTTGAAATATTTTGGTCAAATCTAAATTTCTAAAAACTATACATATAGTAAAACTTTGTAAAAGACTTCAACAGCCTCCCTACTCACCAGCTGTATCTGTACATTTCTAAGAGTTACACTAAGACAGTAAGCTGTGCCTTGAAGACCTCAATGTCTATAAAGATATGAAGCTTTCCACTATTTCTATTTAATTCTACTCCTTCCTACTTAATGCAAGAGATCAGGCATCTCTTTCTTAAATTATAATGACATTTGGCCAGAATCAAGCTATCCTCTCCTAGTTTTTCTCTATGTAAGGTTCAGTCTGCCATGTTGCTGCCTGCAGTCAAGTGAGGAAGTTAAGCATTCCCACTCCCAAGTGGTTGAGAGCTGGGGAGTGAGATGCAGTGACTTCTGTAGCTCTCCCAAACCATAAACAAGACAACAAAAACAAGTCAACCAAAGAATGCAAAGATACATATTATAAACATTACAATTTATTTTATTTTATTTTTTTTTGCGGCACCGGGGATCGAACTCACAGCCTCATGCCTGCCAGGGCAGGCGCTTAAGCCACTGAGCCAAACTCCCGGCCCTTACGTTGGTAGTTTTTTTTTTTTGCGGCACCAGGGATTGAACTCACAACCTCACACCTGCCAGGGCAGGCGCTTAAGGCACTGAGCCAAACTTCCGGCCCTAACATTACAATTTAATGAAAGCTTAATTAAAGAGCTTTCTCCAAAAGCACCACCCTCTCAGTTTACTTCTATCGCTTGTTAGGACTTCAGAGAATACTCGCATTGCTCCCTGGTGTATCTGTTTTTATTACATCTCTCTCTGAGATCCTCTGAGACCACTATTACAGTTTCTACTCTCCCTTAGCTCTGACAGGAGGGTAATCCTGAATACAAGCAAGTTGGTTATTAAAATGTGTTCACCTTTTCCAACCTGTTGTAAAAGCCTACGGTCTCATTTTTGTAACCATACATAGGATTTTGAGTTTGTTCAAATTTTGGATAAGCTGTCACCAAATATTTGAAATAGTTGCTGAAAATGTCTTGATTTGCTTGTCTTCTTTTTTTCCTTCTTTCTCTTAAGTCATTTAAGCACAATAATATTTGTCCTGTAGATGTGGTTACATTATTCCTAGAAGACAAAGGACTATATGGAAACTTAAATGAGAAGATGACTAGTCGCTTAGAATGACAATACACAATTACCTCTTCAAGGTAAAGTATTTAGGTGTCTATCTGGGTTATAAAAAGAATTTTTGCTAGCAAAGATAGGAAAAAGTAGTTACTCAGGTGTTTGAACAAAAAAGGGACGAATCTTCTATGGAACCTAAATTAAAATATTTTCCAGTGTCAGCCAGTGTAGTAGATTATTCATTTAGGTTCCTAGAAGTAGTAATTATGGAATAATCTACTCCTAAGGCAGCAAGTCTCGCTCTCTACTGTTTTGTTTTGTTTTGTTTTATTTTGTTTTTAAAGACAGGGTCTTGCTATGTAGTTCAGGCTGGACTTGAACTTGCAGTGATCCTCCTGCCTCAGTCTCCCAAGTGCTGGGATTACAGGTGTGTGCCAGCAAGCTTGGCTACTCACTTTCTACTTTTAAGGTACAATTTAAAGATATAATAATGCAAGCATGATGACCTAGAATATTAAGCATTTTATAAATTTTTAAGGAAGGAAATATTACTATGTAATTAACCAATAAAGCACTAAGGAGATAGTATTTAGAAAAAATTACCCATGTGAAAAATACACATAAGCTCTTTGATCAACAAGGTTTTAACTTAACTCTTTGGTATTAAACCACAGAGTTATGAACAGAACAGTTAATGGAAGTAGTAAGAATATTTATAGTAGTAAATTGAAGGGTAAGAAAAGAAAATGCTTTATTGATTTGGAAGAAATGCCTTACAACCTCAGACAGTTCACACAGGGAAGAAGTCATACAAAGGGAATAAGAATATTGCCAAATGTTAAGTCAAGCCTTGGGCTTCACACTTCACATAAATTAGTTTGAACTTGAGAATGAAACTTTTTTTTTTTTTTTTTTTTTTTTATGTTTTTAGGTACTGGGTATTGAACTCACCAACTCGCGCCTGCCAGGCAGGTGCTTAGGTCACTGAGCTATAACCCCAGTCCTATTTTTTGAGACAGGGTCTCACTATGCAGCTCAGGCTGGCCTTGAACTCACTTTGTAGCCCAGGCTGGTCTCGAACTCACAACGATCCTCCTGCCTCAGCCTCCCGAGTGCTGGGATTAAAGGCATACACCACCATGCCCGGCTGAGAGTGAAACTTTTTAAATGTGAATAGTAAGTCACAGCTTCTGAGCAAGTTTATAAATCAAAAATATTATAAATTACAGTAAGTTTTTTGCTTAATTTTTAAATGAACCTTTAATGAGGGTGACTGAAACTTCTGAAAACACATCAATTCTAAGCCAAAAAATCAGATACACTGGAGAGTCCAAGTCAATACAATTTTAGGTTCTGATAAATACAAATGAAAAGCTGCTTACAGGATCTGCCAAAGAAAATTTTAAAATAAACTAATGTCCCTATCACATATTTGGAACAGTAGACAGGATTTTTTTTTTTTTTTTTTTTTTTTGCGGCACCGGGGATTGAACTCACAACCTCATGCCTGTCAGACAGGTGCTTAAGCCATTGAGCCAAACTCCTAGCTAGTAGTCAGGATTATCCTGATATTAAATGGCAGAACATTTTTTAGTTTGTTTTCAGTCAATTCCTGCTATTAAGAGATAAAGCACTAGAGAAAGATTCAACATTTGCAAGAGGTATTCTATTGCTATCTCTTAACAGCAACAGTAACCAGAAACAAAACAGTAGGAAAGCCTTTAATCCCAGCACTTGGGAGGCTGAAGCAGGAGGATCGTTGTGAGTTCGAGACCAGCCTAGGCTACAAAGTGAGTTCAAGGCCAGCCTGAAATGCACAGTGAGACCCTGTCTCAAAAAATAAGGCCAGAAGCCGGGTGTGGTGGTGCATGCCTTTAATCCCAGCACTTGGGAGGCTGAGGTAGGAGGAGCGTTGTGAGTTCAAGGCCAGCTTGAGCCACATAGTGCGACCCTGCCTCAAAAAACTAGGGCTGGGAGGTTGGCTCAGTGGCTTAAGCACCTGTCTGGCAGGTGTGAGGTTGTGAGTTCGATCCTTGGTGTTGCAAAGAAAAATAAATAAATAAAAATAAATAAATAAATAGGGCCAGGGATTTAGCTCAGTGGCCTAAGCGCCTGCCTGGCAGGTGTGAGGTTGTGAGTTCGATCCCTGGTACCAAAAACAAAAACAAAACAAAACACAGTAGGAAAAACTGCTTTAAAGATTAAAAAATTAAAATATAACTTTGAAATTCCCTTGAGGCCTGAGAGTTATCTATTAGACAGTTATCAATTATACAATTAGATAATTTTCAATTATAAGCAGGTTACGCAGCACAAGTGTAATTTTAGGTTGGTAATCTGGACTATATGAAGTATTCCCACTTTTCAGTGTAGTTCATTAGAGGCATTTATGAAACCTTTATTTCCTTATAAATTTCAATTATATTTACAATAAAACAGACTTTAATAGGTTAAACTAATTATAACTTATTTGAAAATTGAACTAAAAATTAAGAAATCTTAATGTAAACTATTTAATTTCATTAATAAATAGACTGAAAACAGTAAAAATGAACTGATTATGGTATCTACCTTGAAGTGAAGTCAGAACTGCGTGAACTGTCCAAGACATTTCTTTGGGCAGCATTCAACACAGGAATTGATGGCATATCTTTCACAGGTTCAGCTAGAATAAAAGATAAAATCTCAAAATTATACATTTAGCATGTTTCTAACATTATCTCAGGAATTCTGGATCATAAATGTTTAAAAACAATTTTCAAAGGGTTAAATTTTTTAAAATTTTGCAAAAATTCTGGCTTTAAAGAATTTACTTGATTAAGTTTAACTGGAGGGAGGTGAGCCTACTATAAAATAATGTAGATATTTAAAAAAATTTGCTTAATTTTGTGAAAGTTTTCACAGAAATTCAGATTCATATGGTCATCTTTGCTTTTATGGAACCGCTGGCATTTTGATAAAGACAATTCACTGGAGAATAAACCCATTGAAGGAGTTTTACATTTTTGTAAGTAACTGTGAAAAAACAACTTACTTTTTCACTTTGACTTTTTTTTTTTTTTTGCGGTACCAGGGATCGAACTCACAACCTCGCACCTACCAGGGCAGGCGCTAAAGCCACTGAGCCGAACTCCTGGCCCTAGTTTTTTGAGACAGGGTCCCACTATGTAGCTCAGGCCGGTCTTGTGCTTGCGTTGTAGCCCAAGCCGGCCTCGAATTCACAACGCTCCTCCTACCTCAGCCTCCCGAGTGCTGGGATTAAAGGTGTGTGCCACTACGCCTGGCTTTACTTTGACATTTAATGAAACTGTTGCTGGCATTTTGACTAATGGGCTTTATAGATAAAATCATAGCCATGTAGGTAAAAATATTTTAATTTAAAAAGTTATACAAATATGGGTTATGATAATTACTAAAGATATGTGACTTTATATAATGGCCTTAGGGAAGTATCTCAACTTTTGAAAAGACATTCTTTCATTAACTAATGGCTCAATATACAGAATCTACTTTAAACAGCTTAGGCACCCTAGTACAGACTATCATTGCCTACTTTACAGATTTTTGCCAGAGATGCAGTGAGCTACCTGTAATGGTTTGTTTCTAGATGTCCCCCTAAAGTCTCATCCAGTCATAATTTTTTTGGAGGTGGCTGAATCTACAGTGTGTCATTCATTGATTTGTAGTGCGATGCCGGGATTCAGAGAGGGTGATTCCTGGATCAGTCTACTGATTGGATTGGTACCATTCTATCCTGGCAGACTGGGTACAATATAGGGACAGAAAAAGGTTTGTCATGTCTTCTCTTCCTTCTACTTGCTGCTTTTGTTGTTTTCTGCCACCACGAACTGTTGCCGCTCTGCCATGTGCCACTCTGCCTTGGAGCTAGCTGATTTTGGACTGAAACCTCTACAAATTGTGAGCTAAATAAACCTTTCCTCCTGTAACTTGTGGGTGTTGGGTACTTTGTCTCAGCAATGCGAAAAGTAATGAAGACACTGCGTGAGGTAAGCTCATTGTATCTTCTAGAATGACATACCTCCTCCTTGGCTAATACTTTTTCCCTCCTTCTTTACCACGTTCTCGTCTGCTTTTTTGAGGGGCGGGGGGAGAGAACTACAGTGATTAGAAAAATAAAATGTGGGGGTCAAGAAAAACTGCTAATTAGTTGTTATGCACAGCAGTCATGTTTTGTGTTACATGGGATAGTCATTGGTCCTGTAATTTATTCTGGAAGAAAGTTTATTACTGGGCTAACCTTTATAATTTGAGATAATTTTCTCCCCTGTAGAAATAAGCATTTGATTTTAAGTGGAAGCCAAAAGGAAATCTGTTTTGCTATGTGAAATTTTGCTTTAGAGAAAGTTAAGGAGTAATTTTTGTTCTTTATTACTTAGGATCTTTACAGTAACTTCTTTACTTACTAGTTTTATTATTATGTACAATACATCAGGATATTGTAATAATTGCAGTCTACTAGGTTTAAAAATTTATACAAAAACCTTTTCATGGTTTAAAGGCAAATTCAGACTGTAGGTTAAAGTCAAATAATGTCAGTGGGTTCTAAGTAATATAATAAGAATGAAGATTTTAAAATGAATAAAAGCTGGATAGGCATAAAAGATGTAAAGAAGTAGATGGCACACAGTAAAGCTAAATGTTCCAAATCATAAGATTTCAAATCAGAACCACTCTTTCCATTTTCTTTTCTATTCCCCTAACCATATTAATCACTTTTTTACAGAGGTTTTCAAGGCTTTAAGATATTAAAATATAGCACTTAGAATCTATCAAGGATAACAGTTGAAATCTAAAACAAAAATAGTCTTCCTTCTAAAAGAATAACTAAGTGAGGTTACATAAAATTTCCATTATTTTCCACATTAAAAATCTGTAAAGAAGTGGTTACCTCCTTGTGGACAAACAACGCGAGGCTGTACGAATGACGGCTTAACAACTTCAAACCACCAGAAGAGTTCTGCCATGAACACCAAATAGTTACTCTATATAAAAAAGTTAAGAAAATTAAAAGAGACCCTAAATTAGGTTAAACTTAATTACAAATTAATGATGAGAAATTTATAGTTTATTTTATCTATGAAAATACAGGGATTAAACCCTACTCATCCATTACTGGAGAAATATTAAGTACAGGCTATTAAGTCTGGAATAAAATACTATTCATTTTAGGTAAAAATTACATTCAAAATCTCTTTACCCTCTCTTGGTTTGGTTTCTCATATTTAAGTTGGTAACTTTCAAATACTCATTTCTTATATAATAGCTCCTGAGGTTACTGTGAATGTAGGAGGTGAAGGAGAGAGAAGAATCACAGGTGAGTCTCTCAGGTTTTTGTCTTTAGCAACTAATATTACCATTTAATAAAATACACAAGATGAGAGAAACAGGTAGTGAAAGGAATCGTGAGTTATATTACCTTTGACACAGTTATCAGTTAAGTAGACCTGTCCTGAGGGAATGAGTGTAAGAGTCTAGAGTGTCATAAAGGATATGCGTGCTGGTGAACAGAATTTGGTAGGTTGCCTACTTTATTTTTAAGTATGTGTTATCACTGTAAACTCACAGAATATCAAAATGTTTATATACAAATACTATTTGAAGTAGCATGTTTACAATTCCTCAGACTGTGCATGGGATTTCATCCATGTTTGCCTTCTTAGAATTAATGTTCTTAATCTATACCCCTCAACTGAATCTTTCCTACTTGGCTTTTAAACATGCCTACACCTCTCCCATACTTTAAGAGCAGGCCTCTACTACATGCTTCATTTCATCCCTTCCTACTGCCTGATCCACTCTAGTCTATCATAGAACCACATCATTCCTTCAAAACAGAATTTGCTTGAGTCTCCAATGACTTAAATATTTTGCTAAACCAAAGATTTTTCACTATATGATACTTTAGCAGTGGCAGATACCCATGATCTTTTCTTTCTGAAACAGTGCTATAATGTCTGTGAGCTTAGGCTACCAGATGACTCTCAAATGTACTCACATATACAATGGCCTTCAAACCATTTTCTTTCAGATATCTCAAAAACACTAATGTCCAAAATTGAAATAGTGATCTTCCCTTTAAATCTAATCTTACTCCAGTATTTTCTCATTGAATGGCCACTATTTCAATGTGCAAACCATTAACCCAGGAGATATCCTTGATATATTTTCTTCCCTTCTCCATATTCATCGTATCACCAAAATCTGCAAAATTTGCTTTCTAAATATTTCTGAAATCTAAGAATCCCTCTCCATTTTCATCATAACAGTTCTGATTCTTGTTTGGACACAAGAGCCCTCATCCTTTGGCTTTCATTAAGAACAAGTTTTTTCCTTCTACTCACTATTCTTGCGATAAAAGGGAAAAGTTAGTATAGTTTATAGGAGGCTACTTGATTGGGTAGTTTTTTATCTTTCCAGCTTTATCAAATATTGCATTCTCCAAAATTTCTCATTTTACCCAGCAGTCTACAAATAAATCTAGAAAGACAAAGGCTGTATTCATCATTTTATGTTCTATTGTTTAAAACAGCCTAGAACATAATATTCAATAAATATTTGTTAAACAAGCATATAAATGAATGAATGTATGTGTAATAAAAAAGATCAATTAACAAAATAACCAAACATTGATAGGGGTATGTCTGTATAGTAAGGTTTCTTTGATTTGTATTTTTTTCTTTATACTTATGATTACAGTATACTTTCTACAGCCAAAGTAAAAAATTAACTTTGTAAGCATTGGTGCTAGGTTCCACTCTACCAGTACTTAACTGAAACCCTACTTTATCTTTTGAAAAACACTTCTTTCTTTTTCTGTGGGATGGTACCAGGAATCACACTCATGACCTCACACTTGTCATGCAGGCGCTTGTGCCACTAGCTAAAACCCTGCCTCCTATGGAAAAACACTTCTTACGTGTTAAAAAATTATCTGTTGACAAGAAATAGTATTTTAGGTGGACTGCAGGAAGAGAAAGAGATGTGCGTCCCATAGGCCTACCGGCACGCAGGCTAAGAATCAAGGACACCCCCTGCCCCTCTCCCCCCATAAGCAACCTGCTGGTTTGGAGGACTGGCTAAGTTGACAGCAACTATGGTACATAAAGCAACTAAATGCTTGTATTGTTCAGTTGATTTTGCAGGCTTGGAGCCGGCAGTCTCAGCATCTCTTGGGAAGATGATAGTATACAACGTAGCAAATATGGGGGAGTCTCTTCTGTCTTGTCTTTGAGGCCCAATATTATTCTCACGGTTTTGCTTTATTCTGACTAATTTTTTTTTTTTGCTTTATTTCACATTGTTTTTATTGGTTTTATTGTGTTATGTTTTTGGTTTGATTTTACTATACCTGATGGAATGGTCAACTATTCTGAAAATAACAAGATATACTATAGTAGCTATTGTTTTCCTAGTATCTTTCTTTGAAGTTCTGTACCAGTTCTACTGCTTTGTTTTGACTGACTTTGTTCTGCTATGTTTTGTTGGATTTTACTATCTTTAAAATACAAAACAAAATAAATAATATTTTAAAGACCTTGGTATGTAGCTGTTTTAATAACACAACCATATTGTTTGAGTAATATAGTAAGAAATACTTTTCTTTCTTTTTTTTTTTTTTTTGTGGCACCGGGGATCGAGCTCACAACCTCGCGCCTGCCTGACAGGCCGGTAAGCCGCTGAGCCAAACTCCCGGCCCTGGTTTTTTGAGGCAGGGTCGCACTGTGTAGCTCAGGCCAACCTTGAACTCGCGTTGTAGCCCAAGCTGGCCTCGAACTCACAAGGCTCCGCCTACCTCAGCCTCCCGAGTGCTGGGATTAAAGGCGTGCGCCACCATGCCCGGCTAGAAATACTTTTCTTAGTAACTAAAACTCATGAAAATTATTTTGTTCTAAATTTATGATGGAAAGGCAATAAATTTGTAACGCCGCCTCCTTCCTGCCTTGGGACCCAGGATGTAGATGCTGTACAAAACTTTCTAAATCCCTTCTTTTCTATGTACTTTTTTAAGAGGATGGGGTCCCAGGTGAGAACTTCCTACAAAAAAGCCTATCAGTGTTTGTGGGAAAAAAAAAATAGTACCACATTAATTTCATGTAAAAACTGCTTCTTTTCTTCTTTTTTTTTTTTTTGGTACCAAGGATTGAACTCACAACCTTGTGCTTGCCAGGCAGGTGCTTATACTGCTGAGCTAAATACCCAGCCCTTTTCTTTCTTTTAAAGTCAGATATAGCTATATATTGAAAACAAGGTAAATGATACAGAATATAGATACACAGAATATAGAATAGTAAAAATATGCAATAGCTCCTTCCCCCATATCCTAATATCACACTCAGAAGAAATCACTGTTGTGTATCCTTCTTCAGAGCATTTTTTATGTATCTATACAGAGCTGTCCCTCAGTTCCAGGACCTGCCATGAACACCAAAGTCTGTAACGCTTGAGTTTTAATTTAAAATGGTGTAGTATTTACATATAACATGTGCATCCTCCCATAGACTATCATAGATCATCTATAGGTTCTTTATAATACATAGTACAACATAAATGTTATGTCAACAGTTATGCTATGTAAACTGAATTTTTTAGGAATGAACAAAAACAACATTCATACATGTTTAGTATTAACACAGGATTTTTTCCCCCTTATCTGTGGTTGGCTGAATTGGAACCCTCAGAAACAGAGTAGACTAGATGTGTACATGTTTGTACATAAATAGGAAAATGGCTTTGGGGTTGGGGGCATGATTCAATGAATCCGGGTTTAGTGCCAGCAGCACAAAAAAGAAAAAAAAAAAAGGATTTAAAATACATAAATTACATCATGCAGTACATTGTTAACTGTTTTCTTTCTTTAATGATGTCTTAAAAAGTTTCCTGTCTTAGTAAAAGTACCTTCCTTTCCCTTGAACAGCTCATTGTATTACAAAATATTTTAATTATGCCCCTATTATGATGGATCATTTGTACTATGAAAACTCTATACATGATTTTTGTACTGGTTTTGTTTTTTGAGGTGATCAGAATCAAACTCAGAGACTCACATTTTTCTCCGCATTTTATTTTATTTTATTTTATTTTTCTGCGGCACAGGGGATTGAACTCACAACCTCGTGCCTGTCAGACAGGCGCTTAAGTCACTGAGCCAAACTCCCAGCTCTGGTTTTTTGAGGCAGGGTCACACTGTGTAGCTCAGGCCGGCCTTGCGCTCATGTTGTAGCCCAAGCCAGCCTCGAACTCACAGTGCTCCACCTAACCTCAGTCTCCTGAGTGCTGGGATTAAAGGCATATGCCACCACGCCTGGCTTTCTCCGCATTTTAAATTTGGTTAAATAATATCAATTGCCCTCCATAGTAGTGAGTGACCACAGCACTTTATACTTTTCCCAAGAGGGGAAGACAGGACTTACAACATGGGTTATTAAAGTGAAAATGAGGTGTCAGAGCATCATGGACCAAGTAACTTCTAGAAGGCTTGAGTCTTAAGATATTCAATTAAATTCAAACCTATGGCTCTATAATTCAGCAAGTAACTTTTTTTTCCTTGGAGATGTCAATTTTTTTTTCCTTTGAGAAGTTAAATTTTTTTTTACAGGGAGTTACAGAAAGCTCATTCACAAGATATATATGAAAATAATGGTTCCTAACTTCCATTTTGATGAAAAAGGCAAGATACAAATCTTCAGAATTAATCAATGGTTTTCTTTTGCTATGTCACGGAGTAGGGAGTGAGTACTACTTTGAGTAAATAGAAGCATGCCTATTTTGAAAATGCTTTCCCTATTGGCTCTATCTTTTGTCTTCTGGTAATCCTGAGATTGGCAAAAGAAGAGGTAAGATCTTGAAGAGGAAGAATTTAAAGCACATAGCACTAGCGTCACTTTGAGTGGCCCATTAGCGATTTCTATTAAGGTTGGGATTAGAACTATGATTAGGATTGATATAAAGTTGTTCCTCTCAGGCAAACTTTTTTTTTTTTTTTTTGGTGGTACCGGGGATTCAACTCATGACCTCACACTTGCCAGGCAGGTGCTTACGCTACTGAGCTAAATCCCTGGCCCCTCAGGCAAACTTTTAATACCGGGGATTGAACTCATGACCTCACACTTGCCAGGCAGGTGCTTAGGCTACTGAGCTAAATCCCTAGCCCCTCAGGCAAACTTTTAAATCAATTGTAAGATCAATTATTCTTAAATCCTTGACACAGAAATGGCAAATTTTAGGCAAGGGATGTAAGGAACATCAAAGAATTTCAGAGTTGTGGGTCACTGGGAATAACAAAGTATTTTTTCACTGAATGACATTCTAGATCATTAGCAGCCTTTTCTTTACCTGTTTCATTTGCTAATTTATCCCAACCATGAAGAACACTATTAGTTGCTCAATAAGTACTTCTTGAAAGGACAGCAGTAAGGAGTAGCTAAATACCAACAGGTAGTGCATGATACTCTGAAGCAAGGTGTAAATATAATAATTAATAAAACAGCATCCCTTTTTAGAAAGTTCATTTCTAGGCCATTTTAATATTTTCTTCACTTTTTGGAATTCTACATTTTGACTTATTTTACTAGCATTAGAACAGCAGATCTGGTTTGTTTGTTTGTTTTATTTTGTGGTACTGGGAATTGTACCCAGGTGTGTTCTACCATTGAACTACTTCCTCAGCCCTTTTTACTTCTTTATTTTGAGACAGGGCTCCTTAAATTGCGGAGGCAGGACTTGAACATGCAATCCTCTTGCCTCAGCCTCTGTTAGTGGATTACAGGTATGTACTGCACTGTACTCAGCTAACAATCAGTTTTGTGCATGACTAAGTTTGGCTTTGCATTGTAAAATGAATTGTTCTATGGGCCGGGGATTTAGCTCAGAGGCTCAAGCACTTGCTTGGTAAGCACAAAGTCATGAGTCCGATCCCCGCTACCAAAGAAAAAATAAAAAAATAAATAAATAAAATGAATTGTCCCAAATAATGTATTGAAAACATAAACAGAAAAAGCAAACAAAAATTATTTTTCAAAATCTCTGTTGACTGATATAATTAGTGTGTAAGCTTAATATAACTAGGTCATTTCTTCTGCTGTTGTTTTTTAAAACAACCTTTAACAAAGCAAAGGAAAAAAAGAGAAACGTTTAGTTTACCTTTACAGATGAAGCAGCATACAGCATATCTTCCAGAGTGAAATGGCAACACTGGTTCAAGTATTCTTGGCAAAATTCTTGAATCAGCTGCAGGTTATACAGGCTATCAGCCAAAGACATAGTTTCTTTCAAACAAATATCTTCAAACAGAAAAAGAGCAAAGTGATCACTCTGAACTAATGACAGAAAAATTTTACATGTATTTCATAATTAGTGACAGTACAAATACACAATTCTGTGGAATTTGTTTAATAAACACATTTACAAACAATAGTTATTACATAAAAGTTCTGATCTTCCTCAGAATTATATGCATTTTTAAAAGCTTCATTATTTATTAAGTATAGTATGAAACATTTTTCATCATCTATCTGAAATTCGAAAATATTTCACTAGAACATTTACCTTCTAATCTGACAACACCAGGACAGTAAAAATGAATAAGGGCAGCTAGCGCACAGCCATCTGTACCATCCTTCAATAAGTTTTCTACCAGTGGAATGCAAGGCAGCTGCTTAAGCAATGTTTGTTCCTTCCTATAACGAGCCTACAATGAGAGAGAGACAGAGATAAACACTAAGAAACATACAGGGGAAAAAATTACAACTGCGGATTCTAATGTGTCAGTTAATAAAATACAAATCAAGAAAAGTGAGAACTATTCATCAATATCTTTTCTAAATCATACTCACTATTACCAAAATGAAGCATATGGCAACATAATATGTAATAATATTGAATATATGCCAACCATTTAATATATTATATTACTAATTTACATGAGATAACATTTAGGTTACTTAAAAAATTATCACAAAACAGATTTGAATTCTCTTCCCGTTTTGTTCACTTGTAGATTAAAATTTTCATTTAATATTAGATTTAATTTAGACTGAAAATTCTTACACAAAAAGATAAAGTTTTTATATGGAAAGAGCAAAAGTACCAATGAAACAAAAAGAATTACAAGAATTATCAAAATTGGGGGCTACAGATATGAATAGATTATTTTTAAAGGAAATCTGGAGATAGAGAAACATTAATTCGAGGAACTGGAATCACAGCACTGACATATTCTGGCCCATCATCTGAATGTTGAGATAAAGCAAATAAAGTACTAACAATTTTGAAACTGAAAAAACAAACAATGAAAAACCTCCCTGATCTGAGTTTCATTAATCAATCACTACTGGTTATAAGGGTTCCTGTTTTCCCTTAGAAAAATAGAAGAATACTTTGATTTCTAAAAATATTTGATGTAGCTGAATTAAGATTTCTAACACAGCGCCCTAAAAAGGAGACAAAAGCAGCTAAGAGAATAAATTTTTGAGTCAGAATACCTCAACTGAGATTCCAGTTCTGACACTTATTTACTTTGTCACCTTGGACAAGTTACTTAGCTCTCACTTCTCATGCAACCATCTATAAGACGGGGACAGTAACAGAACTCCTGTACTTCACAGACCCACTAGAGGGCTGAACACCACAGTGGATGAGAAGTGCTATGCCCACTGCCAGGTACATGAGAGCAATCAACAGAGGTTACCTGCTGTTTATCTAGTGGCTTCCTTAAAGCCAAGAAAAATAATGCTGAAGATTTAGTTATAAAGTGTATTATTTTATTAGCAAAATTTGTCATTATATGTTAGTGATATTTAAAGTCATTTTTAAAAAAAAGGTAATGAAAACTAATTTTTCTTCTAAGTTCATCTAAACTGATCACCTCTACATTTTATAGTTAAAATATAATCATGACAGAAAATAGGAACACTTAAATTTACGGAAAAGAACATTTAACATTTGGTGGTGGTCAGGTTTCTCTGAAATGACATTCTACTTCTGTCTCACTGGCTATTCAAAGATCAAGATTCATGGAAAAGGTATTCCTCTTGCAGATTTTTGGAGGAGCATATTCTTATTAATCAGTGCAACCCATTTTTATGGTACATTCCTAACTCAGAGTACCTATATTCAGAAAATAATTCCACACAGATTCTTTGATTACAGGATCTTTAGAAAACCTCCTCACTTTGTTCCTTAGTTTGAAAATCAGCCTTGGAAAGAGGAGAGAAGAGGGAAAAGGAGACAGGAAAAAAAGAGAAAAAAAAAAAAAGAAAGAGAAAAGAAGGAAGGAAGGAAGGAAGGAAGGAAGGAAGGAAGGAAGGAAGGAAGGAAGATCAACCAGCACCATCTTTAAGCCTTAAGTTTCCCTTCTCACATTCAGTAAGTACTGTTCTGGATCTTTACCCTCTTTTCTTTGGTCATCTAGCATCAAAACAGTTTGTATCTTGGACATAATCTACATTGGGCTGGACTCAGTAACAGACTTCCCAGATCTTCTTAGGACTAACTAGCTTTCAGTCTACAACCCAAACTGGACTGAACCACATACCCAGGTTCATGGAACAAAGAACCAAATTGTGTGCCAAGAGCACTTCTGGACAAAGTGTGTGTGCCTGTGCATGTGTGTGTCACTGTTACGCTCATACACAACAGCTTTATCTGGTATTAGCAAAAATCGTCTATGGTTTAGACTAGACAACAGAAAATTATGAGTGATGTGGTAGAATGCTTTCCTTGAAGACTGTACCCTAGAAGATACACCTAGTAAACCAACTTTAAATCCTGAGGTTATGTATAACCTTGAATAGTTCATCTCCAGTTCATGAGAGCTATATAGTCTTTTGTATTTGAATATATATTTTATAAACTCATTTTTTCTATTCCTTCTACAAACTTAAAAAATCGTTACTTAAAAGAAGCCCTATACTTTTTAGACATCATCATTGTGTTGTTTTTCTAACTTACATTTTTATTACTGCAGGTGTAAAATAGTTCTTTAATGGTTTAACTTCCTATACCGAATCCTGGAAGATCACTCCTTCAAGTTCAATCAGAATTTAATATAGTTTAGGTCCAATATTTACAAGGACACGGAAAACTTTTTGCTTTTCTCATTACACAAAAAGTGAAGAACACTTTATAATTCAGACTGAAAAGAATATGATCCTGTCCCAAAGATAATTTAAAAATACAGATAATGTATACATACAATTCAAATTCACTTTTCCTAAAGTTATTAAGACTACATCTTCTAGGTGTTTTTTTTTTTTTTTGCTGTTATTTGTTCTACCTATTTATTGATGCTCTGTAAATATGAAAATGGCAAAGCAATGATTACTATTTAATTTTTTGAACTTTTAATCTCAATTTTGGCTAGGTATACTACCTTTCCTATCACAATATGACCAAATATCTTAAAACCTAATCTCTATTCAGTGACCAACAGAATTACATGAAATGACTATACCAACAAGACATAAACAATATCATTCTACAATTACAGTTCTGGAAAGCAAATTGCAATAGCTGGGCAAACTTACTGGCACCAGTTTCCAAAACCATTTGGAAGGAGACTTCAGAGGAAGCAGCAGAAAAAAAGGGGGAAAGCAAAGGTAAAGGGAAAATTCATCAGAATTATTTTGATTAAATTATAGCAGAGCTTCTAATAGTGAAATTTCAAGTTTATTGTTCTCACAACATTTCTTCATATGTTAATTAATACCATAATGAAAAAATATAGGCTCCTGATAATAATGACCACCACCTTCTCTTGCCTTATTCTTTTCCCCATATAGAAATTTACTTTAGGATACATACAATACACTGAATATTTTGGCTGTAAGGAATTTTATTTCTGGGTTTTAGAATCACATGTCACAATGAAAAATGAATGTATTACTACAAAAGGTAAGTAAAAAGATTCTAGGGACAGGTTTGCAATCATAATTCTTAGACATTAGTAGACCAAGCCTGATAGGAGAACATTTTTCCTAAAGGGAAGTAAGGATTGTTTTTTTAAATACAATTATAAAGCAAATAACAATAGAATTTACTCACAGTATAAACATCACTGTTAATCTTACTAAGGGTGTCCTAAAGAATATAATTGTTCTTGTTTTAAAAAATGAATACAATAAACCCATAATCCCAGATGAAAATAATTTGTGATTTTTTATCTCCATACTTTCCAGAAAATTTTCTAGTACCCTGAATAAATATTTTTGAATTGAGCCAAACTAGATGGAATCTGAGTTAAAACTCATATTCAGTATTCATATAGAAAGTTTTGAGCTGGGCGTGGTGGTGCATTCCTTTAATCCCAGCACTAGGGAGGCTGAGGTAGGAAGAGCATTTTGAGCACAAGGCTGGCTTGGGCTACAACATGAGCGCAGGCCGGCCTGAACTACATAGTGTGACCCTGTCTCAAAAAACTAGAGCCGGGAGTTTGGCTCAGTGGCTTAAGTGCCTGCCTGGCAGGCTCGAGGTTGTGAGTTTGATTCCTGGTGCCACAAAAATAAATAAATAAATTTTTTCCTTTGTAAACTAACAGTAAAGGGCTGGGGATTTAGCTCAGCAGCGTAAGTGCCTGCTGGGCAAGCACGAGGTTGTGACTTCGATCCCTGGTACCAAAACAAAACAAAACAAAACTAATGGTAAAAGTAAGAGTGTTTGAAAAAATAATATAAATAAGTTACTTTCAAGAACTTCAGGAATTAGAAAAATGTCATTTCAAGAATTAGAAACATACTGGCTTCCCTCAAACAGATAACATTCCCAGTAAATTTTCTTATAAGGAAGAACGACCCCAGTAATTTTGTTGTTGCATGATTCAATCTCCCATGTAACAAAAAGTTTTTAGTAACTATAGCCATAAAAAGTACAAGAACAGGATAAAAGAGCAGGAAATCACTGAAAATGTGTCAGTGTCCCCCATTTATAATAAAAAATTAAAAACAAAGAGTTTATTATTTTCTAGACTAGAAGAACACACTGTATTGACACCAGTGACAAAAAAAATTATTATGGATTGCTCAGAACAGCAGGTATACAAAAGTTTCTAATGGTTCAGGTTACTCCAAATTTCTTAAGAAATATTCAGCAATTGGATTTTTTTTAAAAAGTAATACAGCCCTTTCATTTACTCCTTTTCCCTCCACTGGTCTAAGACTCAAGCCGAATGATGTATCTGAGAATGATGTACTACATTTGAACATTAATTGCTTATTTGATATATTTGTATATGTATTAAATAGACAACTTACTCAAGTATATAGTTACAGACTACAAACCAATGTTTTCTAAAGCATGCTCCAAAGAACACTAATTCTGTAGACTGTTAGTAGATGTTTCTCATAAGAGTGCTCAAAGATAAAATTTGAGGAATAGCTAGGCCAATTTTTTGAGCCTTTAATATATTAAAATAGTTTGTAACATTCATAAAGGGCCACAGACCATGCAGCATTTCCTAAATATATTTGGCTTCAGAGCCCTTCTCTCAAATAGTACATTAAAGCATTGTTTGAAGAGACAGTTTGGAGAAAAAAAGTGGGCTATAGTTTTTAATTGCTAAGGAAAACTGTGGTCAAGGGAGAAATTTATGCAGTGAAGTAATCACCAATCAAACTCTATAAGCATTCACTTACCACTGGGGAAAGTGTAGTCTGCTTTGAGTCTAATCCAGTGAAAAGCAATTAAGAACTCAAATGAATATCTTTCTCCAGAGATGATTACTGCACCTAATTCCCATCCCCACAGGTCCATCTCCTTAAAATACCCCACAAATCTATCTCTTTAAAAAGTGGCAAATGGGGCCAGGGATTTAGCTCAGTGGCCTAAGCACCTGCCTGGCAGGTGCAAGGTTGTGAGTTCAATCCCTGGTACCAAACAAACAAACAAACAAAATCCAAAACACAAAAAGGCAACAAATGCCACACTGAATAAACATATAGCTGTTGAGAAACATTAAAATTCACTTTCTATATGATAATGTAATAAAAATGCAATCCCATGAATTCATAGCTCTTTCAAAAATGATACTCCCATGCCGGGCGTGGTGGCGCACGCCTTTAATCCCAGCACTCGGGAGGCTGAGGTAGGCGGAGCGTTGTGAGTTCGAGGCCGGCTTGGGCTACAACGCGAGCGTAAGGCCGGTCTGAGCTACATAGTGCGACCCTGCCTCAAAAAACCAGGGCCGGGAGTTTGGCTCATTGCCTTAAGCGCCTGCCCTGGCAGGCGTGAGGTTGTGAGTTCAATCCCCGGTGCCGCAAAAAAAAAAAAAAAAAAAAAAAAAAAAAA